>JAUELE010194024.1:0-13455 GCA_031471655.1 Diodora aspera
TCAATCCCTGGTGATGTACAGGATCCAACAACTTCAAGGTTGCCTTGCTGGCTCCACTATACACAACAGATCCATAACCCAACTTGGATATGACTAAAGATCAGTCTAGCTGAAGGATAATGTGTTTTATCTCCACCCAGGATGTACCTGAAATTACCTTTATGAGATCTTTGTTTTTAATTGTTTGAAAGTTAAACGTCTGTCAGAAATAAGACAAAGAAACTTGGCCTCCTCAACGACTTTGGTAGGGTTACTTAAAAATAGATTAGGTACATTTTCTGGAATGAATTCTGTATATAGACAGTATCTGGGACAGTTAAGTCTAGCCTATGAATTCTGTATGCAAGATGGTATCTTGGACAGTCAAGTCTAGTCAATTCCTCTCTCTTTCGAGTGGTCAAGTAATGAATGTAACTTGTTTAATATGTGACCTGTACTATCACAAATATTGATTTGCAAATCAATGTGACATCAATGTGAGTGAATATTGGTTAAGAAAGTGCTTTACATCACAGGGTGTTGTCAAGGCTCTGTAATATTACAAGTACTGAGAGCAGGTCAGTACCTTCACAGGACCCCGTCATATAACTGTATTTTACTTGTACTGTTATAACTAGAAAATTGTTCAAAGTTGGAATGGTAATATCTCCCTTGCAATTGAAACAATGTAAAATCTCTGTTACAGTTGAAATTGTAAATTGTAAGACAGTGAGAGAATGAAGTTCCAGACAACTGAGAAAGTGACATGATCAACCATCCAAATGCTATAACAGTGATACCCAGCTCACAACACCCTTGAAATCCAGGGCATATATGATATCTGCCAATGGTTCATCATATGTCCTGGAATCACTCTTATTCACAACGATCATCTCAAGGTGGGTGTTCTGATCAATCAGTGAAGCTTCCACAGAGAAAGCTTGCAGCCAATATAGCCACCAATAGGAGGCAAAAAGCAACGTAAAATATGCTGACTTTTAATTAATCGTGGGGCATGTCACTCCTAACACTCAGCGAAATAAAGACATTAAGTGTTTAAATTTATCAAGAGTTACTTTTCATGCAGTGAATGCAACGTTTCATTCGCTGTCTATATTTAGCAAATTTGAACTTTCCATAGGCACAATACGACTATGGTGAATAGGAGTACATTCAGGCATATGACAGACCGTTGGCAGAGTCATATATGCCCTGGATTTTGAGAATTAGCTGTCAACTGAGGCTTGACAGACCTTCAATACAGTAAGCACAGTGGAGCTTCTGGCAAAATGAATAAACTACCCACACATACAAGTCATGAAGTATTTAATATGTATATTTACATATTTGTACATCGCACATAAATACAGCAAACAAAGAATGGATTTAGTTAGCAAAATTAATAAAAATGTACAGCAATCAGGAATTCATTTTCATTTTGTTTCTCTGGTGGTAAATCCTAAAATAATCCATATCTCCACATTTACAGAGCTCAGTAATGAAGAAGTTCATTCAGATACATAACTGACAATTCACGTAACAAAATTACAACAAGCTGAAAGGACATGATGAACAAAAGCCGTTGTGATGAAGATCATTGTGGATTCATCTCCAGCTGTAGTACTCGCGTTGGTGGAATCTCCAGTTCAGCGTTAACCTGCAGGAAATATAAGATCCAAAATGATTAGGATTTATGGCATCACCTTTAGATCAGATGAAGGGTACCAAACTCAGAGAGATATCACTGACATAGAATTTAACTTGACTGCAGCGGTTGCATGTTCCTTATCAGCCATGTCATGATGTGCTTACCATTCATGCAATCAATACAAGTTGGCAGTTTTTTGTATGTTAGCAAAGTCATTGAAATTCTAACACTTGCTCTGCAGCTTTCAAAAGGCAAAACCACCACCCCATTTTATGAGTATTTACTTTTTCCAACATGTCTTCTGAAATCCTATACATGCATTTCTTACAAAATAAGAATTACTTCTCATTATGTCATAATTTTCAACAAAGAAATATCTTGGAAATGTTGACATCACAAAAAACAGCAGTGACATCTCACCTTTGAATTGACATATTGATGAAGCAGCATCCGTAGCTCGGCATTTTGTTGTCTCAAGGCATCAGTTTCGGTGATTAAACTGGCCCGACTACCCAAAACTTCACTGTAAGTATTAAGACAAGTGCCATCATTACAAACATGTAGCACACACTTAGAATTTATTTTATACTACAGTTGACAAATATTGCAAGAAAATTCAACTATTGTGAAAATGCAATAAAACTTGAAATGATAAACAGCATGAATAATGATATAACTACATAACAGGATTTTGGAATAAATTTAAACTTAAAAACAAGCTGGAAGAAAAGTCTCTGTTCTGATGTAACAAAACTGGAGACATGCAATTTCTTGCAACAAAATGAGTATGTTGGCAAAGCTTCTATTATCATCAAAAAGATCACAAGAGAAAAATTACCTATATTTCTCAACTCCGTCAATAAGGGCATCCCACACCCGCTCCTTTTTGTCAGACAGAACACCAGCATACTTAGCCCAATAGTCGGAGTCCTCAGAATCATCCCGATCATCCAGTGTGGCAATCTTAAACTGAGACTTGCCACCTCTCTCCCTGTAATGGACAAAGTTATCATTTTCACCTTGTTCATTCTACTTTTTCTCTGGCCTTGTGTTCAAGATGGTGATGAGGAAGTAATGAGTGAGTCAAATGTCTGGCTAAACATCTATTGTTTAATAAATAATAAATAAAATAGGTAAGATCTTCATCCAAACACTGACTCATACATTACTAAGTTTTGTTTGATGCATAACTGACTGGTGATAGAGCAGAGAACCCATTAAATGAGATAGCACTTAAATATAACCATAATACCTATGCTAACAGCATACAACTCTCATTCTTTCTTTCTCACAAATGCACACTGACATGTACACTTTCACAACTTGACACAGAAATATCTCTGTATTTACTATCAAAGTAATTACATATACATGTAGTTCAATAATATATAAAATCTCAACAACATAACCAGGTTTTACAGGAACATAAAACAAGTGCTTTAAACACTGCAAACTGTGCCCAAACCATTCACACTTGGTGAACTTTATATTCAACAGTGCAGTGCATCACAAATGTGGAATCAAACGTCCTTATCCATTTAGAACAACACACTGGAAAGTGCAGAAGTAATCCTTTGCCATTCACAGATGATTTTCTTCAGATATTCAGTAGAAAACATTACAGAACTGTCTTGATAGGTAAATAACAGTCTTTTATCATTTTGATCCATCTTTAAACAAACTACACTCCAGTATAGATGTGACATAATGCTCTGTCAACAGTGGACTGTTATTCAATAAATACTATCAGTATAAATCTTATGAATCTGCTCTCTGATTTACATATATATACTAAAGGGAAAAAATATGGGATCACTAAAAAAACACAAAAAATCTTAGTTGCCAGGATATTAATTGCAACTATAATACACATAAATTAGACCGAGTTACTGGCATGTCAGTAGAAGGTGTGACCATCACAGGCCCCGACAACCTGCTGGCATCGTTTGTGCATGCTCTGGATCAAACATCATCACTGGCATGATCAACATGTGATCCCTTATTTTTTTCCAATATTATATACATAAATAACTTTGCTAAATTTAATTTCAAATCTGATTTAAAGTTGCTCTCCATGCTTGTACCTGGAATGAAGATCTGATACAGCCCCATCACAGGTCACATCCAAGGACCAAAGTTCAGTTTTGTTTATTATCATAACCTCTAATGGGGCTGTATCAGATCTTCATACTAAAGGGTAAGCATAACGACGAACACCTCACCTATTTTCTGGATCTTAAAGGCATAAGCATAAACCCTCCCAAAAGTAATGCCATAAAAGCCAAATGCATTTCACCAGCATCATTTATGACAGACATTTATTTTATTCAGTGTCAGAAGAAAGCAAATGGTGTAGCTTGAGCAGTAAGAAGAAACACGACACACTGAACCATTTTAATAACAACCTGATCTCTTTCACAGACGAAATAGTTAACCTGGAAGAAAAACTGCCAACGTACAGACAACATGGTAAACTAATGTTATCATTTCACGCAAGAAGCTAACATTTGCCTCAATATACAGTTCAAGAAATAGGTCATGTTTATCTAACCCAAAGGTCCAAATGATTTGTATAAAATGCTTTAAGTAATATGATATTTGAGCTAGCTGAAAGCACTATCTTGAGGGGGTCTGCATGACCCACCACTTTTTGTCTTCAATCCATGTTTTTAGTAAAGGGGAAAAGATGTTGACCTTTACCTAAAATGTCCAAACTTTTTTTTTTTTCATACTTGCAAAGATGCAAGCTAATAATTAGTGAGAATTATTTTTTGTTAAATCTGATACATACATGTACATTGAAACTGTGGTCGGCTATTGCCTGACACATCAAACAGGAGAATGTAGGATCATAAAATCAAATAACATCATTATATCCAAGATGTATTCTAGTATTAAGATGAAACTGAAGATGGATGAATCTGACTGTGATTGTTGATAATACATAACTGAAATATTTAAACTAAATAGACTGATCCACATTTTCAGTAGGCTTTCCCTTGCATTGCTGCAGTCTAGAATATTGGAACAGATCATAAAGACTTCCAATCTCTAGCAGGTTAAGATATATGTGAGTCCAACCAACTTTTATGCCTGACTTTTGTGGGTTTTTTTTCCAATTCTACTTTATAACGAACAATTTTAGAATGTGTACTAAAGTAAAACAGGCATTTAAAACTCAGATACACATGTTCTATCAATCTGACTGAGTGAGTTTTATTGCAGATTATGTTGCAAGTGCTCTCAATTTCCATGCAAGTACATGTATGTTGTTATACATTCTGCTCATGAAGATAGAGTTAGCAAGGAATGAGAACACATTCCAGTGGTGATATAAACGGTACAGTTCTTGATAAACATTCTCAACCTTATAAAAACAATGATTTAGCATGCAATGGAAAAGCTTAATAAATTTGCAAGATTTGAAACCTAAAAATATTTATATCATTAAACAAATGATACAAAACATTGGATCGAAACACTAACCTCTCTTGAAAAAAATTACAATGATTCTTCTCATCCAATCCAAATTGGACTTGGACAGGACACATCAATTCTACCTGTCCGCTTGTATTTATGAGTGATATTGACAGAAGTGCCATGCCCTGCTCAAACAGACTTAAATGCTTTGGACGCTCTGTTACAGTACACTGGGAAAAGTCAGTCTACAGCGATTAAAGAAAGCAACTTACTTCTGGGGCTTGCGATGATCATCAACAAAGGCCCTGAGGGCCTTCAGAACCTCATTGGGGTGTATGAGCTGGACTTTATCCTCGCCGTCTCTCGGCACTTCACTTCCTTCCATCCCCTCATCACTCCGGCCAGCGGTCCACTGTTGTACCTCTTCATCTAACTCATCAACCTGAACGACAAGATGTATACCAACCATGTAACACTCAGAAAAGACTGGAGGAAGGATGAGCAGACGGTTGTCGGTATTCTACTTTCCCGTGAATGCCTGAAGGTTTTTGCAAGATGTATAACTTACTATATGACACTTAAGTATGACTGGAAAAAGAGCACATTTTTGTTGGTATTCTAATCTCACGTGAAGGCACATGTAAGCTCACTGTATACCAAATACATAACACTTAGAAAGAACTGGAGGAAAGGAAGGACAGATGGTTGTAGCATGGAATTCTAATTTCCTGTGAATTCCCTATGTTTCTTGTAGGCTGTATACCAAGGACATATAACACTCAAAAACACCTGGCCAAAAGTTGTTGATGTTCTAATTTCCAGAGAATGGATTTAGTTTCTTCTAAAACCTTGTTTTTCTTGTTCCAGTCACACAAAAACAAAAGTGGTCCAAGACTGATACGGGTAATTCCAATCAGTACTGAAAATAAGTCCTGAATAAAAGCTTGTACATCTATAACGACATTCTACTCACATCCTCTTCTTGGTCCTCAGTCTTCTCTGGTGTGTCACCCTTCTGAAACAGCAGGGGAGATAATCTGGGTACACTTTCCGGGGTGGCTCTCATTGTTTGATATCAGTGGATAGCAGAACATTCTCTTCACTTCTTATTCACAATGCATTTATATGTAGTCCGAGTTTCTGCCCTTAAATCCCGACCCCGAAATACGATAAGTCTGTGAAGTAATACACTCATCTAATTTTATGCTAATGAAGCACTTGTTCATGGTCAATTTAATGACAGGCAACAATTTTCACTAGTACCCACCACCAAAGTCACATTTGATGTGCTACTATCGATTTTGATATAAGGATCTCTGGGTCAGGATTTAAGGTCAGAAACTCAGACTAGTTCATATACGTATCTGCACCTAAGATCAACTGTTAAATGAACTTATTGTCATCTCTCAAAACAATGGAGCCTTCAGTTTATTTCTGAGTTCAAATTTTAAATTGTAGAAGAGCAACGATGTTTAAACTTATGTCCAAATTGGCAGAGACAGATAAGATTGATCGTAACTAAGATTCCGTCATGGGACCAGCCCCAGAAGGAAAAGCACCTCTGAAACTTTCTGAAATATTTCAAATATATTGGCAAAGTAATTTCAAATGTCAAAGAAAGCATATCTGAGACATAAAGCGTCAGTGATTCTTGACCTGCCCTCTGATCAACAACAGGAAATAAATCTAACATTGAGTGTGTGTTAACACCAAATGGAAATTTACATTTGACAAGGATAATTTACCTTTTTGTCTTCAATCATGGTCTTGTCCCTGAAATGCATGAAGTATGTAGACAGCTTGTGGATATCCTCTTCCGTTTCTATTCCCAAAGCCTTGAATCAATCCATCATTTGTTAGACAAATACAAAATATAATAAATACAAAATTTCAGAAACTTTAAACTAAATAGCCATTTATAACACAAGAACACAATCTACCAGAGTAAAAATCACCCAATCTTTAAATGATAGAAATGAATGAGACATAGCAACTTCACTAACCATGCCCACATTTCAATATTAAGCGTTTAGTAGTAGCCACCTGATCAAAACAACATGTGGACCTACTTACAGAGAAAATGGCGTCTAATTTCATGAGAGACTGTTCGTCTTTTTCCAGAGGTTGCAATAGTTTGTTCAGCTTTTGCTCCACAAGGAAACCCTGCAAAATCAAAGTACAGTTGTTAGTATGATTTAAATATTTAATAGAACGAAAAGTATAATGCTTAACAATCAGTGAATCAGTGGTGGTGAAATACATAAATATCCAGCTTCATTTACAGTAGATCTAGATTGTAGAACTACCAAAAATATTATTTTTAAGTATTCTATAAATCTAACACACTGTCTGTTCCAGGCTTCCTGCTCAAAATAATATTCCAAGGTGGCACAAAACATTCCAACCTCTACAATATATTATGGTGAGATTAGTAGAACAAGGTGTGCATGCGACACAGGATGTTATAATGGGGCATTTTGAACACAGCCTCAAGCCACACCCAGATTGGATCCACCAATTCCTGCTGATATCCAAATGTCAGTTGCGTCAAATCCTGCTCCGTGACCTCGCTGAATATATGCATGACACCCACCCTCTTGAACCATGCAACTGCTGACAGAGAGCTGGCAGATTATATAGGACTGTACTTTGTATTGACTTTCTCTGCTTCTTGTCACAAGGGGGTTGCCCAATACATTGCTTTGCTCTGTCCAAAGCATGTGGTAGCTTAATCATAGTGCTGCAGAGCATTTAGTCATGGGTTTCACGAGCCGGTCAGTTGTCGTAACAGTCTTGGACACTTCTCTGTCCCGGCCGAGAACATGACCTTCTTATTTGCTATCTGGAAATTTGGCCTCACTTACGGCTGCCTTTTTCAAATATTCATTAAAAATACTTTGAGTGAGTTCCCATCAAAAATACTGGCACACATAGATTCCAGTGTTTCACAGTGCACCATATAAGGGCCATACATGCGTACGTATGCAAGTAAGTGGCTGTCAGTTTGTAGTTGTACAAGGTTCATTTCATAAATTTATAGCATATCTTGTCATCATTGTAAAGGAATGGGTCGATCCATTCTGCAGGGAATGTCAGTAACTTACGCAACTCTGATTGGTTCAATTACACATGCGCTGAAAACAGTTTACAATTGTTTTTGTTTCTGTTTACGCACTCACTACTCCTTCATACAGCACTGTACTTACTGTGGAAAATTAGGAGTATGAAAAATTTATCTGGAGCACTGGTTTCACCTTCCCAACCTCTCGGAATATGCTGTTCTGCCCACCAGAAGATATTGGAACTATTGCACTTGCTCAACTTACATTTGGATACTAGTAGATCATGTATATTCACATTGGAAATGTGACTGCTTGTCATCACAAAATATCTTATGGCCACTATTTAAAGCCAGAAACTTGGGACAATGCAGCTTCTAACAACACAAGATGTTTCAAGTCTAATTGCAAACAGCTCTTAACTTTTGAAACCATTGCTCAGTGAAAGAATGTGACTTAATGTTTGTCATAAACCACAGCATGATGATTATTTTGAACTAGACCGCAATAAATTAGTAAACAAACAAGAGTTTGGCGGTGCTTAACGTTTCCTGCTGATGGTGCATGATGCTGACAGACTACTTTACTCTAGACTAACATTTAGTTCCAGAAATACAAGGGGGTATCAGAAAGTTTTAACTATCACCAAGATGTAATCAGGAGAGAAACTTTATTTTGCTTTCTTGTCCTCAGGACTTTTCTACATAGTCACATTTCTCTCACCGTTTCTTGACCTTATGCAGACCGCCTGAATAGAAGTTCACTGATTTCATGGAAAACCAAACCTCCACCTCTTGAATGACTTTATTCGTGTCGTCAAAACGACGTCCACAAAGTGGATTTTTCATCTCTGGGAATAAGAAGAAGTCACTGGGCACAAGATCAGGTGAATAGGTGGTGTGCGTAAAATATCAGTGCCTTGCCTCCACAGCAGCTGCTTGACACGTGTGTTTCTGTTTCATAGCATCTCATAGCCTAACTTGCTCAAAAGTGGGCAGTGGTAAGCCCTGGTGATGGTCTGACCTTTTTCAAGGTAGTGTGTTAGAATGACTCCATGACAGTCTCAGAAAACTGACAGCATAACCTTTCCTGCAGACTTCCTGGCCTTTTTCAGAGCAGGTGACGTGGTGTGCTTCCACTCTTTACTCTCTTTGGTCTCAGGATCATACAAATGGACCTAATATTCATTCATGGTTACGAGACGGCTGCAGAAATTCTCTTCATCCTGCTCCAGAAGAGCCAATGCCTGTCGTGACATGTCCGACCAGTCTGCCTTTGAAGAGGAGTCAGTAACCGAGTAACCCAGCGTGCTGACACCTTGGACATGTGCAGTTGGTCATGAATGACGTCCCATGCACTGCCATAACTCAGATCTGTCTCATGCATTATCATATGTATGGTAACACGTCAATCTTCCTGGACCAGCATATATACTTTCTTTACAGTGTCCAATTGTTCAGTGAGTGATGGGCGTCCACTTCTTGGTTCATCTAGATCTGTGATGGACATATGACCAGTTTGGAAATTCCTTTTCCATCTCACAACAGTGTCATAAGATGGGCTATCATCACCATAAACAGATTTTAAGGTCATCATGAATTTGTCAGGCAGTGTAGCCCTTCAAATTCAAAAACTTAATTACACTGCGCGCCTCAATCTTCTCCATACCAGGGGGTACTTGTGTTTAGGCTCAACTGGAGCAAAATCTAATCGAGGAAAGTAAATAACTTGTTGGACCATTAAGAAGGTAAGCATCTATGATCTTACAGCTTAAATTTCATCCTGATTGCTCAATAACTTCTTGGTAATAATTAAAACTTTCTGATATCTCCTCGTAAGCTTAATCTACAAAATTATATTCATAATATAAAAACATAATAAACTCAGAAAAGGAGCCCAGAGATATTCCTAATTTCTGGAGCTGAGAATTCTTAGACTTGCTAAATATCTAGACTTGGACAGACTCAATTTCCTTTGTATGCTCTGGGAGACAGACTAACTATACTCCTGTACCAACAATTCAACTGCTCCTACAAACAAGAGAATTTCTTGTACATACCGATTCATCACAGAGCAGTTCAAGGATGTCTTTGATTGTATGAGCTGATATTTTTGAGAAGATGCTGTCTTTCTTGTTCAGTTGTCCCCCTTCAGAACCGAGGTCCTCAGATCCCTCCTGCCCATCTCTGTCTTCTACCTCTTGTTGGCTCCCTGCAAACACGTACCCAACTACAATGTCGACCACCACAGAGAAGGACTACTAAAATGGATGATTTCATTTTTTTCAAATCAAGCTTATGGACTACTGTATTTTGTGAGAACGTTTTTCAAATATCATTGCAAACAAGAGGCCAAATGAATGCATTACATTGTAGGTAAAATCCATCACTCATAATGCACCATAATGTGCACAATTCATGTGGTGAGTGGGGTGGGGTGAGGGTGGAATAGCTCAGTTGACTATCTATCAACGAACACAAAGTTAAGAGGTTCAAATCCTGTTTATCTTTTCACTTCACCTTCATGCAGTGTCAGAAATTTCAGAAACACTGTTGTCTATCAGCAGGGTTAAAAATGACAAAAAGTGCCCAGCGCAGCCCCGCCCAAGAGTAATCTGTCCCTGCAATTTAAGGTGAGTGATTTGGGGTTTTATGTGGTTTTCAGCAATCTTTCAGTCACAACACAACAGACGCACTAACCACTGCATCATCCCACGCCCCCTCTGTCCCTAGAAATAAAATTCTGGCATGTCCACAGGGCAGGTAACTGGCAGAAGTTTCCTGTTGGACACAGTTTTATCCCTTCATGGGGGGGGGGGGGGGGGGTGGTCAGACAGGCAACACGGCTTCATCGCAAAGCCAGTCCCTGCAACAATAAACTCACCTGTCTGTGAGAGAACTTCCTGCAACACCTGAGTGGCTGTCATGCCTTCCAGTCCTGGTTCACCACGAAGAGGACCAACATTCTCAGTGAATGCCCTGCACAGAAAGTTCAATTGAAATTTTACATTGCATGTTCAATCTTGCAGCTATAATTCAACATGATGAACAACATGCAAACTTAGGAGAAGACATTTTTAAGAAAGACTTACAGAAAGAAAACGAAAAGAAAATTATCCTTATTTTAACTGTTTTAAAAACGTTACTGGGGCTCCATTCTTTCTGAGTGGCAACACATAACTCCTCTGAAACCCCACATGTGCATAAAACACAACAACAAAGTAATCTTTTGTCACAAACAATTTTCCCCTAATACTGTTTGAGAATGATCCTGTTGACATTTAACGGTAATTAAGGTGCATATATATCTTTGTTGACATCTCATCAAATGCTTATACCTTCGAAGTAAAAGCTATGTATCACTTTGTGGTTTTGTCTTTTTTATCATTCCAAAATAACTAGTCAGTATACTTTCTTTAAATACTCTTTGAGAATGATTCTGTTGACATTTAACGGTAATTATTGTGTATGTCTTTGTTGACATCTCATCAAATGCTTATACCTTCAAAGTAAAAGGTTTGCATCACTTTGTGGTTTTGCCTTTTTTATCATTCCAAAATAACTAGTCGGTATACTTTCTTTTGATCATCAGTTTATTTTCTCAAAAAATCTCAAAACCACTGCTATATTCAATAGGTGTGTCAAAATAATGCTCTGTTGTGGGATATGAACTTTAGTGGCATTAAATGAATTGATAGGTTGATGCACTACCATGACAATATCCGTAACTTCAACAAAACCTATATTCTTCAAAACAAAACAACCATTAAAAATTGTCTTTCTACTCAACACCCGATTATTTAATATTTATAATCTGTCATTTTTCAACAACAAACAACATGTCATACATTATAGGTACTGACAGAGTCCATACAAATGTAAGCACTATTTACTCACAGATCAGGCTGCTTCCACTCAAGCCCAAGCTGATGCTCATGGATAATACGATCTCCTTCTAAGATGGCCTCCAAAAGACCTTTACATTCTTCCTCGTTCATACACCAAACATCGTAAAATTTCCTCTCATCAGTTGACATGAAGTGTCTGTAACAAACAGAAGAAGAGGATGAGACTTTGTGCTTCAACTATTTTCTAGCTCTGTACTTTATGTCAGTGAGCATAGATGCACAGAGTGAGGCCATGGTATTTGTTTTTGTTGCAGGTGGAACAAAAACATGTTTTGCCTTCTCCACTAAAAACTATTTTAGACAGGTGAATAGTTGTTTGCTCTAAGGAAAGATATGGACATAAACTATTGTTGACCAAAAGCATTTTGAGTTGACTCAAGTATAAATGACCCTCAATAAAAATGTGTTACAGAAGGGACAAATGCAGCCTCAGAATATGGTGCCTTCATGAAAAACAAAATCCCTGATCGGATAGGAATTTGCCAGCGATGACACCTAGCTATGAATTGAAAGTATGATCTTTCCTATGATCTGAACAACAGACTTTAATAAAATCATCATCAAGGGACTGGTAAGTTCATACCCCTCAGTCCTGAGGACTGGTAAATTTGTAGAACAGCGGACACACTAACTGGTTTGGGAATGATGTTTCTTACTTGGATTTCCTTTGTAGATCTCGGAACTGTTCTGTGATCCTGTTGTAGTCTTCAGTCAGCTGTGAGTTTTCATCTCTTCAGTAAATAAACAGAAACAAATACTTAACAAAATGTTGAACAAAAACATTAAATTTTGACTGAAAAGTACTTCAACATAGTATGGTCACATGTGAAAAGTGTTAAACCTTTTCATGAATTCAGCATCTGGTCGGTTCGGAAGATTTATTTAATAAGATCTTAGTGGTAGTTTCTATTGACAATATAAAACGAGTTTGTCAAAATCATTTAAAAGTTGTTATGCATTTCAAGTGACTTTCAGCTAGAACATAATGCCTTCACAAAACCTTTCATACTGCATGTTTGTTTCAACTGTTCTATTCCCTAGTATGTCATGTTTCTGATGACCGACTGAAACCCTGCTATAGTAACAAGAGAATGCTACTCTGGAAAGAATAGATATCTCTTGTTCAGAAAAATGTTGGTTACCTGTACTGTTTGTCTTGTTTTGCCAGCTTAATTCTACATCCATTCAAGACATCTTGTAATCTGCATGTATAAAAACATAGTGCAACTATAACATGGCATACAAAACAAAACAAAATGTACACAGATTTATTTCAATTATATAAGGCTCAAAACAAACATTACTATCTTTGACAATGCATACTCATGAGTAACTAAAGCTATCCAATTTGACATACTCAAAAGATATTTACTTCCTACGTAAAGAAAAAAAGGGGGGGGGGGGGGGTTTGGGAGTCTCAGATCATACCATATCGTTGATAC
>JAUELE010194119.1:0-13451 GCA_031471655.1 Diodora aspera
CAGTTTGTCTCAACTCTGTACTTAAATATATGTGACTCTGCGCCGATTATCTTGTATTTTGAAGATGTTTCTTGTTTAGTTTTTGTTCGGTATTGGAGATGCACCTCTGATCATGTCCCTTTAAATAAACGAGGTATATCGTCATGGATGAACGAAGTCAGATATGAACTTTGACCTTAACTTCTTATCAAAGTAATATATACATCGGTCAATCAATTGCTTTTCATATGCAAACAAGAAGGTACGGACGCGGAAATGTATTCTATTCGTTTCCCGGAGCGCTTCTATCCTTGCAAACTTGACGTTCAAACGCAATTAAACGTAAGGTTTAAATTTGTCATCGTATTTTATTCAGACCAAATCCTGCTGAAGCACTCGGACTATTTATATGCTGTTTCGAGTGCCCCAGCTTTAATTCGTCCACTATTAGGACATCTGCTCTCATGTATAAATAAATTTTGATTGGTTTTATTACATAACCTTCGCGAAGACACGCTCAGTCAAGTGATGTGATGGTGTCATTTGATTGGTTCGTGTCTTTGTCACGTGATGTAATATCTACTCGTTATTGGTTGGACGCCTGACAGAACTGTCAGTATTTCAAACAAGGTTTTCTCAGTGGATTACCGCTAAACCTTCTATAACACAGTGTCAAATTAAAAATAGAAGAACGCAATTTGTTTCAAAATTGAGACTTAAAAGCATTCTGATAATGTAGACGATCTCGATTAAAATAACATTTAGGTAAATCTTTTCTTAGCAAGAGCATAAACGATATCAGCACAAAAACAACATATTCCTCACACAAATTTAAATTTGATTTCAGGACATTTAAAAGATTGATCTTCCATTTATGTCTGTTATAGCAATGATTCAAAAACACACTATGGCTTTTAATTTGCAATCAAAGTGTGTACTGCGCGATGTGTCGTTGCCAAAGGTACGCTTATCACGTGTATTCATCAGCATAGGAGAAATGAGGCGATGTTTTACGTTACAAGGGTAATATTAAAGCTATAAAGCAACAGGATATTTTACCCATCATAAATATATATACTACCTTTATATATATAAATATCGCATTTACTCGAGATAAAGCAGATATTACCATCTGCTGCATTTTAAATTATATGGACCATAAAATACAAAACAAATTAAAATACATTGAATATGAAGGCATTAATAATTCATTATCAAACAATCCGCGTCATGGAACATGCACGAGAAGTTTTCTAAAACATTCTGAACGCACTTTGCCGCAGGGACGTCGGTCACGTGACCGAATTCACAGCAGGTTTTGTATAATCAGCAATATCAAAATATTTAATAAATTGCAATGGTAAGATAATTATGAAAATGTATTATATATATACTGTCGGGCAAAAGAAACGACACTAAATGATTTCAGTTATTTTCCTTTAGTAGTCACCATCCAGAGTTCCACATTTCTCCCAACGTTTCTTGACCTTGCGCAGACCGCCTGAATAGAAGTCCACTGACTTCATGGAAAAGCAACTTCAACCTCTTGAATGACATCATTAGTGTCGTCAAAACGGCGTCCACGACGTAGAGTTTTCATCCCTGGAAATAAGAAGAAGTCACTTGGCCCAGATCAGGTTAGTATGTTAGTGTGACATTGAAATCAAATTAACACTTTCAACACTAACTTTTTGTTATACATTTCACCTTCACCGAAGGGTTGGACGGACTGACATTAAATAGACTGAAACTTTGGTAACTTGAACAACCCAAACCCAAGCTCGGTACGAATGAGAGTTCAAACAGCAGAGGGCCCAGCAGAACAACATACTCGAAATCAAAAAAATCAAAACGTAAGATCACAACGAATGCTCTTCATAGGAGTACATGTATATCCAGGAAGTTTGACAAAGGCTATGTGTCCAAGTCCCAAATACCCTGGATTTTAAGGAAAAGTAGAACAACAGAAGATCCAAAAAAAGGTGAATAACAAATAAAGTGAACTTGTCCAGGTGCCGAAAACTTAAACAAACAGGCAGATGTATACAATTATACATGTATATTTATTTTTGTTTGTTTTTAAGAAAGAGCATAAAATACTTTATGTATTGCTTCAAATCCTTTTTCGTGTCTATCACAGAAGGAAAGGAAACATAAATCTAGAGGAGTAATACCCTGGACTCCTCGTTTGGACGTGCTTGTTTGGACCAGTCTGATTAAGACCGAGCTTGGTTCGTTTTTGTTTCAACACAACGACCAAGAATCTGGGGAAAGTCGTTGACAGCTTCGTGGCAGACCATTCTCAGTCGCGGCAATTGGATTGCCTCCCAGGAACTACTCTTACTTTAACGGAAACTGTGGAAAAGAGCATTAATTCAAACATCAGGTTTCCAACTTGCAACTTGATGGTTATCAGTCAGATGTTTTACGTTTTGTTGCAAGTTTTGCGAAGTTATGTGGTACTTATATTGACTTCAAACCAAAGTTGTCTCTTGATTACGTCATTACTAGCGTCATGATATCCGTGCAAGTACAGCTATGATTCCTGGAACTCCTGTTATCTAAAAGAAAAGATTGACAGAAAGAGCATTAATGCAAACCAGTCAGCCGTTTTAGGTTTTTCTGCTGGCGACTATCTTGGTTTTTTTAAAAGTCATTTTTAGAGATTTCCCTTTGAATGACTGACAAGTTTGATTTGTAAAGCTCTCAGTCCTTCAAATGTTTGCCCTGCCTCACAGTAACAGTGTTATTACCATAGGCAAGTGATCTTGCTCGTAAAAAGTCTCATTCCACCTACCTGATATTGGGTACATGATCGGGTAGTGATGTGGTCTTAATTTTTAAACGCTAACAGGTTATATAATTCATGGGAAGTTGGGAAATGAGGTGGACTGGATTATACATTGTTTTAATGAGCTGTGATGTGCTTTAATCCTGCAGTGAACCTTTGTGCAAGATATGTCCTATATTCATTCATTCATTCCTTTCTTTCTTTCTTTCTTTCTTTCTTTCCTTCCTTTCTTCTTTCATTCATTCATTCATTCATTCATTCATTCATTCATTTATTTATTTATTTATTTATTTATTTATTTGGAGGTGATCGAATTGTGGAATTATGTCTTGACAAAAACAAACGTTACGAATTGCAAACACGTTCAGCAGATATGCATGCATTTTGGGCGATGTTTTGGGGTCACTTGAATCCCCAGCTGGGAGCTGTTCTCCTGTCCCTCATGCTCCGCTGCCTCCGCACACGTATAGATTACAGAAGTCAGGGCCGTCTACTCCAGATCCGGAATTCCTGAAAGAAATTCACACCCCCGAAAAGCGTTCTGACCACGCATGGTTGACTTGCAATGCGGCCACCACTCTACCATTGACAACCCTTGAGTTAAGCGTGACCTCAGTGACCTTAACCCCGATCTAGCTTCTTTCGGCATTATCAGTAGTGACTTTTTCATTCCACCGAAACACTGGTGACAGAATGTTTGTGAATGTTTGTCCAAAACGGGCATTTTCTGCACGTTTTCGTTTCTTATTTCTGTTCATTTACTTACTTTGACTTACCAATAAGACTTTTACTTTCTGCTTCTTTCGTCTGTTTTGTAGGAGCAGGGGTTTTAAAGTTGGATACGTGGTCAAACTCAGTGTTTTCTTTAAAGAAAAACTTTTGAAACGATAAATATACATAGAATTATGTACATACAATGAATACTACACAAAAGATATATAGCATGTTCGTCGGTTTTACAGCCTAGTGAATAGCGTCATTTATTTTGGTTTCTCCATGCCATAAAATAGACTAAAATGGATTCCGAACTTTCCGACAGAATCTTGCAAATATTCGTAAACTTTCGGAAACGTTACACTTGCAAGTAAATGCATTAGGCTCATATTCAGAAACCATTCGGAAATCGACGGAACATTCTGCGGTGAACCCTCAGAGAAAGATTCGGGTGCTAGCTATTTAAAAGTAGAAAATAAATCCGTTTGCATCTTACGGGAATAAGAGAATACGGTCTTATTTCATTAGGCATACACTTTAACAATGTATCATTTACAGTTTATGTTATGTATTTGACACAGATAGCACCAGGCATATTTAGCTTTCGGGAGCTCGTATTCAACTTTAAGTTATGTTTCAATATTTTGTTTCGTTATCTTTGTTCCTCTACTTTTGGTCCTTTTTTTTCCTTTTTTTCTTTTGTCCTGATAGAAACAGTATCCGTCTCTCTAATCCATATCTACCTGGTGAAGCAGGCGGATTCAAGACAATATAGCTTCCCGTTTCATGACGATCGAAATTTCAAGACGGCTAAACCACTCCGTATATAGCCTGTACATGTTTACTGATGTCCCGAAGAAAAGATACACATAAAATATTTTACAATATATATAATATTGTTTTCATGCAATGCACGGAGGTCACGAGCTTGCGAAGTTCAGCAACGTGGAGCCCGGAGAGTAGTTGGATGGGTGATCGGCTGGCGTTGAAAGCTTCCAGGTCTTCAAGGGTTCGTCTCTGCCTCGCCCTGAGACGCTAGCAATGTCAGTGGTGTCACCTTGGACAAATGGCTTTAAACTCGTAAATTGCCTCAGTCGACCCAGCTGAAATTGGGTACCTGGTCGGACATGATGGAAATATGAAAGTTAACCTTCCAGCGCCTAACTGGCAGCTTCGGTTGTATACTCCCCAGGGAGTTGACGAATGTTGTAGATGGTACAGTGTTCCAATGACCAGGGTAATAATATGGCGCTTTGAGAATGCACTCAGTGTATGGATACTAGCGCATTATAAATACACATTATTATTATTATTATTATCAAAAGTCTCTACTGTCATCATGACATGGGTTGTCATTTGGATCCGTCATGGTAAAACATTGCACTTTTGAATACATATTTACTTGTTTTACATATGCAACATACCTTTGTGTTGCTGGAGTCGTACTGCAAAATCGGGGTATCAGTTGTTTTATAACCCGGAAGGTTCAACGAAAACGCTTTGATCGCATCGATGATAATCGCTCGACACGCATACCAAATTGAGTTATGGAAAAAAACCGGAAGTACATGTATAGAGCCAAATGATTTGATGCGGTGAAATCTACGTGCCCAGTGTAATGATATCATTAGACAAGAATCCTATCATAAGTACGGATAGTAAGCAAAGAAGATATCGATACCAGTTCAGTAGGCAGCGAACCCGATAGATTGCAGATCAACACACCTGCATATTCCTAGTCGCACAACTGATATTTTCTTAAACAATAGTGATGCCATTTTCGTTTCCCAAGGATTAATCTGTTGGGTCTTAATTTCGATTCAGTTGTTTATGATTAAACGTCATTATAAATTGTAATCATTGTTTGCCAAACATAACTTGAGTTGGTGCAAAAGTCAAAACATCGTCCTATAGTCCTAAGCAAGCGTGCTGATCGAGGCTGAGACTGGGGTATGGTCCTTAACATAATGTGACGAGAAGTGCACATGGTCCGAAAACAATTAAGGTTGAATACGTGGTCAAACTCAATGTCTTCTTTTTAGAAAACAACTTATGGAACGATAATTAATCAAACAATTATGCACATACCACGAATAATACACAGATGTAGCATGTGTGTCGGTCTCACATGGAGAACCTCTTGAATAGGGTCATTTAGTATTGGGCCTTCGTGCAATAAAATAGAAAACAAAATGCATTCCGAACTTTCCAACAGAATTTTGAAAATATTCATAAACCTTCCGAACGTTTCACATGCAAATAAACTGCATTGGGTTCATATTTGTAAAGCATTCAGCAATCGATGAAACATTCGTCGGTAAACTCAGAGAGAAAGATCCGAAATGAGGCTGGCTTTTTGAAAGCAGAAAATATATCTGTCTGAATCTGCCAGGAGTAAGGGAATACAGCGTTGTTTAATTAAAGGTATACAAGTTTACAATGTATGATTTACAGTTTACGTTATTTATTTCACCAAGATGGCGCCAAATCTTATTTTAGCGTTCAGGAGCACGGATACTCAGCTTTAACGTACATTCTTATACATCCGGCCAAGCCATCGTCATTGCGCAAGTCACAGCTCAACATGCTCACCAGTTTGTCTTATTGTGAATAACAGTTGTGCAAGCAGTATATACCACCAGTTTGGCAACAAGTATCTACCAAACATACACGCCAAACGTTTTCAGAGGTCTACAATTATCACATTTACATTCACACGCACACGCACATTTCGTGTGCCAGTAATTGTGTCTAATTGTACGTAGAAGAATAACAATGTTATTCAAAATACGGCGGCAAAACATTAGACTAACATTTGGTACAAGAAACATATACTGCCGGGCAAAAGAAACGATACCAAATGATTTCAGCTATTTTCCCTTACGTCTTTATACCATAGTTGATCAAAAGGATGCTTGGATTTCGGTGAGGGTAATTTGATTGACATCATCTCATTGATAACCCCTCCAAGTCTTGAAGGGATATCTCTTGTATATCCAACGCATTTGTGAATTTATTCAGTAGTCTCTCACAATCTTGGTAAACTTTCTTTTGGACATCAGTATAGAACTGTCAGGTCATTACATTAAATTATGAACGTTTATACACACATATTAAAATTAACAAAACATGCGGTTTAGAGTCAAGTGTCAGAACAAGACAACAGAAGTTTAGTCCAAGGACTCCAATCGATCACCACGAACGTAGTTATCGAATCTATACAGTCTGGTTGCATGCTAAGCAACAATACAATATACGTTATGCGTTGTCTGGCGGGCAAAAGACCTGCTTCACTGCGCCTGTAAATAAGAAATGATAATTCACATTAACATGTCTTTCTTCTGTAAGACGCCATTTATATTTCAACGCTCAAGAAATTTTCGTTTTCTAGTTAGCCGATAACAACAGTGGCTGTGAAACAGAAGCAGAGAGACGACAGACCAGAGGTTCAACATGGAGACGATGACAACGGAGTCAGTAAATGTAACTGGATTTGATAACTCCACAGCGTCACCAGGAAGTTCAAATTCACCTTGGGATGATGCTACGTGGATTCTCACAAGTGCTTTTATTATCTTTACAATGCAGTCTGGTACGTATGAGTTTAGCGCTGTCGTTCCATGTTGATTGTATCGTCTTCGTGTTAGTCACCACAATGCCTGCTTTGTGTCGCCATTGACCAGTTCTCTTTGTTTGATAAATTAGTTTCCACTTATCAGCGTTTAATGCCAATTTATGTCTCGTACATACAAATTAATTGTGTCATTAGGAGAAATATATGTCTGCTTAAATGGCGCCTTTGCCAGAGCAATACAAATATTCATTGGTTTGAGTTTAATACAATGAAGATATGGATAAACTTCTCTTATATTCTGGAACAATATCAACACGAAGAATGTTAACACAGAAAACCAGAAACGTTCAGTACTTAAATTTACTGATGTCGATGCCAAGTTGAATGTTTTGTATATGTATCATAACTAAGAATAGCATCACTAAAGTGATAAGAATATGTACAGTGAATTATATCATGTATGTGTATGTATAAATATGCTTTGTAACCAAGGCATCTGTGCATGGGCCTGTATACAATATACCTTTATTGATTGACTGAACAAGAAATCGTGCTGTCAAATATGAATATATAGATGTAATTGCATAATGTTATGAAATACTCTTACCAAATTTAAAGTGATGTTTCCAAATGTAAAAAAGATTGTCTTCATTCATGGCAAACACTAATTATAGCTGGAGTTGGTTTTGTGTTTAGCATGTGTGGTCTTGGCCATATTGATACATACTAAAGCAGAAAAAAGATCGATATTTATAGATTCTGATAATCGTTGACGTAAACTGGAATGCAGATCCCATAAATAACTTTCTTGCATGGACCGGTTGAAATTTCCGCTTATCCCTTTATCTGCTAGTGTAATTAAAGCTGTTTATGGGCCGGCGAATGGGCCTTTCTTCCTGTGCTTTGTTATAGCAATAAAACTGGTCCTGAGACTTCAAGGCTTATGCGAAACATCAAACATAAAGACAAACTGATCAAAATAGTTCATGTAGTCAAACTGGCACTAAATCTCACACGTGATAAAGACGTCAAAAATAACGTTGTACATGTTTATACAGTTTACGACACGCCTTGTTTACATACATGTATGGAAAAGAGATGTTTCTGTATAAAACTTTTTACTGTTAATGTGTGAGCGAGGGAAGTATACATGTACATGTATATACTGATGACACAAAAAGAAACCTCACAGAGAAAAATAATTACAATTTTTACTTTTTTGGTATATGTTCATCAAAGCAGTTCCATATAGCTTTCATTGTGCGCAAACTTTAAAGTGGCGTCTAGTATATCGCTAAATCCATGCTTGTAAAGCTTGCACAGAGCGCTTCACATTATTATCCTGGTGTAACTCAAGCAGCCTTTGTGTCCACAACACTCCGGATGGAAGACTAGATACCTAATGTCAGCTGGGTTAACTGACGCAGTCACGAGCAGAGTCAAAGTGATCTAGACGACGTCTCAGTGTGAGGCATGGAGCTCGAATCCTTTGTTTTGCAAACCCAGCCGATCACCCATCCAACTACGCCAGGGCTCGACGTTGCTTAACTTCTCAAGCCAGTGACCAACGTGCGGCGCACGGGACCAACTCACCTGACCTCAAATAACACTCGCTTGAATATAATATTACCAAAAATAGATACCATTTTTTTGTTTTCTTCGGTCGGCTTTGAAAGTCTTGATATAGTTTCTTTTGGACGTCAGTATATTAACTTGTTGACTTAATAAATGTCTTTGTGGTTTTGTAGGGAGTAGTTTTAAAGTTAGTGTCACGAGAAGTAATAATTAATGTGAAGTCTTGTATAGAGCTACATTCAGGCTTATATAGCTTACTCAAAGCGCTCGGCATTATTACCTGGCGTAACCCAGGCAGCCACTAGGCGCTAGAAAGTTAACAACACTCCTGATGGAGGACCAGTACACAGTTTCAGCTGGGTCGAGTAATGCCACTTGCCCAAGGCGACACCGCTGACATTGCCAGCGTCTTCGTGCGAGGCGGGGACGAACCCTTTAATGCCTGGAAGCTTTCAACGCCAGCCGATCACCCATCCAACTACTCTCTTGGCTCGACGTTGTTAACTTCGCAAGCTCGCGACCTTCATCCGTTGCATGAGGCCAACTCGCCTCACCAACTAAACACCTTTGGAAGACTTTTAGAAACTTTATTAAGAACGTTAATATTATCAAGCCCTATTACGTGCAATATCAAGCGCTATCAACCTCAATAATTTAGAGGAAAAGAATTTTAAAAATACGTGTTAATAATTTATTGAGGTGAGGATATTGAGCAACCAGAGAGACATCTGGATGATAACACCAACATGCAGTAAAATCAAGAGCAAGGCTGGGCTCGTAATACGTGTATTTATACACGTTCCACGTCAAAAAATACACAAGTTTTGCATTCAGAGTTGTCCTAATTTGAAGAGTTTTGTTAAATGTGCGCGCGGGCGTGGGAGTTAAGAAAATATAACACAATAAGAATAAATAATTATAATAATAATAATATTGAAGATTTGTTATGCACAACATTCCAGACACTGGTGCCTGCTCTGGGCGCAACTCTATATAACCAACGATACGATCAACAAGATATCTCCGCCTGCATGGTTATCAACAGAAGTACATGACATGTAATGAAGCACGTGCCACATTTCCTCGTATATCTTTAAAGGAGATATTTGTCCGTGACCTTTCTATAATATTTATATATATCGTCCGTTCTCTCTTAATATACTGTAGCGGATGACTATTAAGAAAATGGTATCCATTACCAAAGGTTAATCACATTTTTGTTTCAATTTCCTGAATAATAACATTTATGTCTTTCTAACTAATTATCAAAGTGAGCCTATCAGCAAGATAAGGCAATTCCGCAAACCTTAATTCTAACATCACGATGAGCCTACTGGACAGTGAAGGGGGAAAAGACTTGAATAAAAGTGTTATCAATTTTACCGTATGTTTGCGTCATATGTTTTTAAAATGTCTTTCCAATCGATGCACGGCCTATGTATAAAAATAACTGTTCTGCGATATTTTTATCTTGCAAGAAGAAGTCGATAGCAATATTTGCACGAACTAATTCCCGATATAATTCTTATGAATCTTTCTATAGAAAGAATTTTTGCATTAAAATTTGGTTTCATTGTGAAGACATCTGATAATTATACGTTCAAAACGTTGTTGTTATAAGGATAGAAATATTGCAAACTGAATCCAGGTGTAAAATAATCGGTGTGTTTTAACCTCGTTATAGGCTTTGGTCTGTTGGAGAGTGGGATGGCGAGTCAGAAGAATGAAGTCAACATCATGTTGAAGAATGTTGTGGATGTTGTTTTCGGAGGAATTACCTACTGGGGGTTTGGATATGGGCTGACATTTGGCGATGACGCTGGATCCAATGGTTTCACAGGTGTAGGACACTTCTTTCTCAACCCAGGTGGGTCAAAGCCACGTCATTGTTGAATCTCAAAACACTTTAGAGATGCTTTGAAGGTCAAATTGACTTTTTCAGATGTCCATACTACACGCTCCATTGTTAAGAGAACAAATTATATCTAAATTAACATTTTATAATCAAAGAATGAAACCTTTTAAAATTCAAATAGCATAATTTCTATTCAACGGAAACTTGAATGCATTGGTTATTTCTAATATTATCTGACAGGGGTGTGAGAAAATAGATACGGCCATTCAAGAGGCTGCTTAACCAACAAACATGTGCATTATTCGTGCTTTTACTTAATTTTATGTATATTTATCTTTTCAAATGAGTTTGACCACGTATCAAACTTTAATCAAATATTCCAGTACCATTTTCTGAAAAGTTCATTTCTAAACAAAGAAAGCTACTAGATACCGCTTTAAAATCAAATGAACTGATTCTCTTATTCTGTAAAGAGTTTATTGATCCAGTTTTAACTTAAATTTGAACAACTGTGATTCCGTTTCAGATGGAGAAAACCTAGGAAACATTTACTCCAAATTTGTCTTCCAGGCCTCATTTGCAACAACAGCAACGACAATTGTATCAGGTATAATGAATCTAGTAACCAAGATGATACACAGACGGAAAGAAATACAGGGAGACTGTAACGCTGGAAACAGGGTTAATTAAATACCATCTCGAATGTCCCTCGTTGATGCCAAGAGGTCATCCGAAGACATGAAGGACAAACCTAATTACAGCTTATGTGTTTCATGACTGATTACAATTGGCGAAATGTTCAAAATATACTCACGTGCAGAAGAAACGATACCAAATGATTTCAATTATTTTCCTTTACAATGTATGTCATAGTTGATCAAAAGGATGCATGGATTTCAATGAATGTAATTTGATTGACGTCATGTTATTGATAAAACTTCTTGATCTTGAAGGGATATCTCTTGCATATATATCGTATGTCTGAATTTATTCAGTAGTCTCTCTTAATTTTGTATCGTTTCTTTTGCACGTCAGTATACATTGCAGGCGCGGTAACCGTGAGCAACAGGGTTTAGACACGTGATCAGACAGTGGTTAGGTCATGGCTTCGATCCTAGCTAGAGGCGCACCGTGTTGTACCCTTGGACAAGGCACTAAACTCCACTTGTCTCAGTCGGCCCAGCTGAAAATAGGTATTGGCTCTACACGGAGACGACAACCACCCGTAAGGGTTGAAAGCGAATTTTCATATGTACTTGGATGATAAAGTGTTATTATTATTATAATTATTATTATTAGTAGTAGTAGTAGTATGATGTAAGTAATGTGTGTGCTTTTGTTTCCTTATTTATTTCCATCAGTGTTATAATTCCGTTATTACGGCAATTTTACATCAATCTCTAGTTGCCAAAATATCGAATTATTACGCAGCAAATTAAGAAAACGCGTAACGCTATTTAAACGAGTTAATTGATTCTTGCAATATAAAAATGTAAAGGTATTTTCAATCCTTTTCAGGGGCCATGGCGGAGAGAACAAAACTCATGGCTTACATAGTATTTTCTTTATTGAATACTCTTGTATACTCCTTCCCTGCGCATTGGATCTGGTCCGACAAAGGTTGGCTGAAGAGAATGAAGGTTGTGGACATAGCTGGAGTCGGTCCGGTGCATCTCGTTGGTGGGGTCACGGCTCTAGTAGCTGCGGTCATGCTGAAACCGAGACAGGGTCGTTACAAGAGAGGTTTAAAGGCGTACCAACACATCCCTACGTCTAATCCAGTGAATGCTCTATTGGGCTTGTTTATGCTTTGGTAAGATATGCTTGCAGTGTGTGATATGATGTACCTTGAAAGACGTATTGGCCGTAACACGTGGACATTGTGAAATTCGGCATCAATATTCGTGTTAATTTATCTATTATCAATCCGGGTTGCTTTCTCACGTGATATGCTTCTGTAGCGCGTTAAAATGAAAAGACTTCCAGCAACGTATGAAGGCGGGTTCAGACGGTGCAATTTGTCGGCACAATTTATCTGTCAGATTAAATGTATACTGATGTCAAAAAGAAACGACTGAAGAAACAGAAATATATGTTGACCAATTTCATTCAATAAAGTGTGGATGTGAAGCAATTTAACGCCATAAAGAAGAACATTTTCTATGAACAGTGACAAACAAAATAGTTGGCAAACGTTGTGATAATTATCCTCTGTATCATTTCTTTTGGAAGCCAGTATACGAACATACTTTCATAAAATTCGAGGTTAAAACTGTGAAGTTACATACACCTGCATCTAACACAATCTTTTGAGAATAACGTTACCTGGCAACCATCGTGCGGGTGTTCTTGTCATTCGTTAAATCGATGTCAATTTCGGATGTCCAATTTGTCGCATGGAAACAGAGCAGGTTGAAGAACTCGATCCATGCGGGTTTAATGCAACACAAAGGCTGACAGACATTATGGTTCAGACGTTGAAATTTATGGCTTGCCACAAATCTGTCAGATTATGTCTAAACATGCCTTAACTTAAACTCACGGCCGCTAAAAAATATTAAGGTTTGGTGTAGTTTGGAAACCAAACCCTATGAATAATGCCCCAATAGAAATGAGCCCCTCAGAACTAGACTGGACCATCCCGCATTTCAAATGGCTTTCAAAGTTTCTTTCATACTAAATTTTACCAGTTAAAATTATCAAATGGTTGATCACATTTCTCTAATGTAGAGAATTGTATAATTCTATAGGGACTATTGTAATTCTTAAAAACTGATTCATGTTTAATGGTCCATTCTGGCTCTCAAATTTCAAAAGCAAAAGTGCCTGCCCTCTATTGCTCATTACTCATACCAAGAGTGGGTCGGTCCATCCTTGTGCTAACAGATACAGTCAGCCCCCGTTAATCCGACACCCGTTAATCCGATACCCTCGTAATCCGACACATATTTTGGGGAACAATT
>JAUELE010194229.1:700-13449 GCA_031471655.1 Diodora aspera
CCCGTTTTTCGTATTTAGTTACCCGTAAATGGAGTCGTCACGATTTTTTAAAGAAAAGAATGGTTTAGTTGGTACTAGTATTACTATAACATAACACCCTATTAACTTGTACCCTATTTCGTGACTCCTTATGGTACTGAAGTATGCGTCAGAATGGGCTGGGGCGGCCCCTGACTCAGCCCCTCTTTCTGACTCTCACAGTTCGTGCAGGATCAAGTGAGTAATGGTATAACACCAGATGTTTTCTTCTACGAGCTACACTTCTTGAATGGAAATCGTTCAATGGGGTAAGGTTTACTTGACCTATGCTGGACCAGTTAACCTAAATACCCAGTTGAATTGGTAGATCCCAAGCGACGGACACATTAACGTATGTATATGACTTCTCGATGTCATTGCATTCACCCCGAACGAGGTTTCTCAACAGTAAATCACTAAAGCGGAACGTCAAATTTGTTGATACCCGGACGAGTTATATCTCCCAAGCCACTTGCATCCTTGTGAAGTTAACCAGGGCGTGACTCAATTCAGATGCAGGTATAAACCTGAACCAGGTGCGACTTGGTGACCCGTTGTGATGTATTTTCAACAGGTATACCAGGTCATTTGTTGAAGTGACTTATTTTTTTCGCTTTGAACAACCTTCGACGCCCACATAGATCACGAGCAGTTTGTTTTTCATCCAGCTGGAGAAATACAATACCTCTTTTAAAGCATCGCTGGATACCTGATCCTTGAAGATCCGCCCGTAGCAGGGACTTGTTGTCGATGAGTTTATGTTCAGTTATATACAAACGAGTTGTTTTAGGTCGCATGAGTGAGTGAGTGATTTGGGATTTTACCTGGCTTTCGGTAATCTTTCAACCACATCAGCACGGTCGCACCAACATCATGTCGGTGTCTGGGGTCCTGTTTCTCCGGGCTGAAAGAGAGGTGCCCGGGCGGGACTCGAACTACAACCATCAGGGCTGGCAGATTACTGCCGTGCCTCTGGTCGCATGAGCAATTTTTCAGTCATATGATAAGTGATGCGCTCGACGCAATGAGGGAGAAGATAAGTGACAGTCGAGGTGAGATGATTGTCACAGGATCAGTTTATAAAAAGAGATCGACAAAATGTGAAAGCAAAAGATACCCTTTTTAAGTCGGTTTGTACGACAAGCATTGAGTGACTGGGCCCTTTCAAAAATACACCACGTCACTCCCCGGAAGCCCCACGCGGAGAATTGAAAGCAACATAATTATATCCACATTTCAGTCGCCTAGTATGACAACTATTGGGTTACTGAGACAGTGTGTACTCATAGATAACATCACATCATTCAGTTTGAAGCCCTTTCTGAAAGCTCAATTTATAGTGTTATTGCTCAAGAAATGTTGAAAGCAACGTAACTTGTTCCAAATCTATAATTCAACACATTGACAAGATCTCGTTCAACCAACAAACAGATTTAAAAATGAATCGGATCGATAGTTGAGTTGACATGTTTTACGTTGCACGGGCAATATTTCAGCGATAACACAATGTGATGTATATTATACACATCGAGAGAAAATATACTTCATTAAAAGATGGATAGAAAGATGGATAGAAAAATGAAAGCAAAAGATCCCGATCTTAGTCGCTTTATAGGACAAGCATTGGGTTACTGGGGCCCTATTCTTTCCAAGTGACACCACGTCACTCTCCAGACGATTCAGGGCGTTTGGATCGATAGACTATTCTTTGCCCGTAAAATGACGAGTCACGTTCTTTAACCAGAACGGGATACATAAATAACAGACAATCTAAATACACAAATCGATAGGATACCCAAGCCTGCATATTAACTGAATCTGTGTTTACAATGGTAACTAGCATGTCAGTGGAGATGCCAGAGCAGTCGACTGTGGTGATTAGTTAATGCAACAAAAGCCCCCTGCTCACAGTAATCTGGAGGCAATCATGCCTGACCAAAGCAGGTAACTGAATGAGACATGTCAGAAATACCTGCCCATATAGAAAACAGTAGTTCATTGTGGGCGAAATTTCTGATGGTTGTTTAGCACATATACATCTCGTTTTTGTCAAATGTCCCAATTCTGATCGATGCAGGTCGGAACATAACACTCGGTGACTAATAATAATAATAACCTTTCTAGCTATAGCTAAAGAGAAACATAGTTCAGGGGGCGGGGGTTAGGGAGGGGGCGCCACTGGACAAAAATAACATGTGTGTGTGGGTGTGTGTGGGGGGGGGGGCACTGAAAACGAGCTCGACATGTTGCTATTTGTATATGAACAGAGCGTCGATAGCGCTCCTCCTCTCTCCTTGGATACGCGTATGTCTCTATATAAATGTTGAAGAGTTAAGCCCTCAACGTCTAGATACGGTAGAAAACTAAAATAAGACGAGAGATAAGTCTGGAGGTTTATCGATTTGTGCATGCGTATACACTACATTGAAGGTTTGATCAACCTTCGTAATAGCATGTGCTTGCAAGAATCAGTGCAACATTAGTCCGATATCTATCAAAAGACACGTCCCTGCCCTAATTCAAGAAGGAAATGTAATGTGTCTTGATAAAATCTCGAGCATTCCAAGGTCGTGGAAACACTACCTGAGCCACATGACGTAAATCTCGTTTATTCTCGCTAAGATCTCGGACGGTATCGCGCCGTGTCGGTTTACACTTGATCGTGGTGACACAAGGGTTGTACAAACAGAGGGCAGGACCCGCGGTGACCAGATGACCACTTATCGCATATAGCTGTACAAATACTGAACGTGATCTACGCGCTTCAAGATATAGTCTAGAAAACGGATAAAGCTCTAAAAACGATTCCAACGAATCTGTAGTGTATAGGAGACCATCTCTAAAAGATACCAACAGTGCGTGACTGTCTCACACTCGATTCCGACATGGTAGCTCGTCAAGACCAAACGTCACAATCACCAATTCGTAAGCGTATGCACATTCTCAGTAAACCACACGTCTACTCCAAGTCTCCCCACCCCCGTACTCATACATGTACACCTACAATGTCGGTCTTTATCATCTCTTACGCACACACGCATATAATCTCGGATCCAGCCCGGGGAGTGACGCAGTGACACTTAGGATGAATAGAGCGCCAGCATCCATATTATGCTTGTTGTGCAAAGCGGCTAAAATTGGGATCTTTCGCTTTCACTTTACTTTCTATCTCTTCCATGTCGTTTCCATCGGAGGGCTAAGATTCCCATCTTAGTCGCCTTATACGACAAGCATTGGTTTACTAAAGCCCTATTCTTTGGTTTACTGAGGCCCTATTCTTTCTAAGTGACAACACGTCATTCCCCGCATGTCCCACGGGGTGCTTTAATTAAATACAGGACATCAGATACACAAGTAATGTAACAAACTCAAAATATAGATGTTTTATATAATATTGGTCAATTTTTGCACAAGGTACATATCTTAAGAAAGCCACATTAAATTAGAAACAAAATTTATTATAATAAAATGCGGCATGCATGTATGTATGTTTATTTAATTTATCTGATTGTATTTTGGGCCAATGGCCTTATTACTGAATAAACTGGTCTGTCTGTCTGTCTGTCTGTCTGTCTGTAATGTAACAATCATAACGCATGAAGAACTTTTAACAATTTAATACGTATCTCCAAGAAGGAAGTAACGTTGTTATAAACTGGCCACAATTTCCACAGGAAGTCCGGTTCACGTGTCTTGATATCCTATATGGTTTCAAGTCCCATCCCGAGCCTTGATGTTCAAATGACAATGCTCAGGGTAAAGCTAGTGGAACTGACGGAGATAAACCTAAATCAGTCATGCGTTCCTCTTTATCTGATACAGTGACTAACCTGGTAACAAATAACTACCCGTGATATTATCTTGGGAAACCACGTCACAATAAGCCCTATAGATACATTGAACATTTATGAACTGTTCTTTGATTGGTTACTTCATTGCTTTTCTTCCTAATTTTATTTTTGTGTTTTAGAAGTTGTTATAGGTTAATGCAAATATTTAAAAGTAAACACCTGCAGTCAATTTGTGATTTTGGATTTTACGTGGCTTTCTGCAATCTTTCAATCAGTGGTACCATATTAATTAGCACTGTGTCATCTACATCACGTCAGTGCCAGGGTTCAAGCTCTTGGCTGAGAGAGAAGTTTGCTTTACTGATGTTAGAAGTAGGGTTTTGGTGGTGAACGATGAAATTTTGAAAGAACAAGCCGAATTTTTTCTGTCGTTAGACATTACATTCGCCAGATGATGTGTTTGTAACAAGTTGTCAGATAACCATTACATGTATTTTGACCTTGTCCAAAATGGCGGCTGACAAGTGAGTGCTTTGTTATGTGTTATGTTTTGTAAGAGAGAACATGTATGGATAATGGAATATATGAACATAATACAAACTGAAATAGGAAACAAAGACCAGTTGCTTTTCATGCATATATTCATTAATTATACAAGTAATTCATAGTGTCAGATTGATGTCTGCAAAAACAGGGTCTACAATAGTTCAACAACGTTAAACGTCTTCGTAGACCCCTTGGCTACGATACATTATACTCCTTCCACTAAATTTGTAACTTAATCATAACTGATTTTAACCAGTAAATGCAAATTCCTTAACACCAACTATTAAACACCATCAGAAAAACTTGCAATGAATTAAAGTCTCTGAGCCATATTGCAAGTTGTATCACGATATCATTATGAACTTCACTGAATGATATTGCAGGTCACTTAAAGTCTTTTAACACTTCCTGCAATTAATTGTCTTCTGAATACTTGAGAACACATTTTAATGCTGGCAACCTTTGAAATCTAGAAATGCTATAAACTTTAAAACTGGCAGGTTACTTAGAGTCCATCACACTTCCTGCAAGTTGTCTTAACTGGAATACTTAACACTGAGTAGCAATGATAACATTTAACTGTCTTCTGAACATAACATTGAACTTTGAATTTAAAGTCTCTAACATAGTACATCAGAGGGTGAGGCGGTCTACTGCCTTACTCTCCCTTTGGGGGTATCTTCTCTCCTGTGATTTCGGTGAATTTTCATCTGAAAAAGAATGTGAAGAGACTGCTCTCTCCGGTTGGTTCAAGTCTCTGATCCTGTCATCTTTTGGATCGGAGTTTGTGGACGGAAAGGATTTACAGCCACTCACAACCTGGCTGGGCACAGCATTTTGAGTTTCCACCCTATGTGGTGGATCGGGCATCAAATAGTTATCTCCATGTAAGTTGTCTACCGTTCTCTCACCTCCCTCCTGTGTAATGGAAGGTAACATCTGGTCAATATGCACATATCTGGTTTGAGCTCCCATCTGAACAAGATATCTCAAAGGTCCAAGTCGTCTGACTACACGAGCAGGTATCCATTTACCATCTTGCAATTTCTGTAAATCCTCACACGACATGGTTCATCGGCTTGAAATTCTCTGAAAACTTTCGACTTATCGTGGTATTTCTTTTGAGAGGATTGAACTGATTCAACTTTAGACTGAAGATCAGGTTTAATCTGAGATAATCTTGTACGCAATTGTCGTCCAAGAAAAAGTTCTGCGGGACAGCGTCCTGTAACTGTATGTGGAGTGGAGCGATATGCAAGGAGGAACATTGAGAGATGTCTCTGAATAGATTTTGGTTCCTTTCCTAACTTGACCGACATCATGTGTTTCTTCAATGCTGCTTTCATTATCTGTACTGAACGTTCAGCTGCTCCGTTTGAAGAAGGGTGATAAGGAGGTGTCAATGAGTGCTTTACTCCATTATGGCTGAGGAACTCTTTGAACATATCCGAGGTAAACTGAGGGCCATTATCTGAAACCAGTTCATTTGGAATACCATAAGCAGCAAAGATACTGCTCAAGACATCAATTGTTTTGTGAGCTGTAGTAGAGTTCATAGGAATGACCTCAATCCATTTTGATCTGGCGTCTATGAGCACAAAATAATGGTTCCCTTGAAATTCGGCGAAGTCGACATGTACTCTGCTGAAAACCTGTTGAGGATATGGCCATGGGTGCAGTGGGGACTCCGGAGGATCCTTCTGAAAACTTTGACATACATCGCAACTGCGGACCATCATTTCAATATCCTGATCTAACTTAGGGTACCATAAGACACCTCGGGCTCTAGCTTTCATTTTTACCATACCCTGGTGCTCCTGATGTAGTTCAGTCAGCACATAATGCTGAAATTTTGCTGGAATCACCACTCTCATACCCCAAAGAAGGCAGTTTCCATCTAGTGAGAGTTCATCTTTCCTTCTGTAAAAAGGTGTGATATTTTCATCATCTACCTGATTTGGCCATCCTCTGAGTGTGAAATCCATGACCCGAGATATAACAGGGTCGTTCCTGCTTGCTTTGGCAATGTCATCTGCAGAGAGAGGCAAATCATGGATTTGGGTGAAATAGTTGATTGGATCTTCTATATTCTCTGGGTGGTCCTTACTTGGAAGTCGTGACAGGCAATCCGCATTTCCATGATCCTGTGATTTCCTGTATCTGATTGTATAAACATGTGCCATCAACAACAAAGCCCATCGTTGAAGGCGAGCAGCTGCTAAAGTCGGTACACCTGTTTTGGGGCCAAACAATGTGGTGAGAGGCTTGTGGTCTGTTATGAGAGTGAACTTTCTGCCATACAGAAACTTGTTGAACTTCTTGATCCCATAAACAATTGAAAGAGCTTCCTTTTCCACTTGGGCATTCTTCTTCTCGCTCTGTTCCATCTTCTGTAACATGAGATAACACGCATCCGAGACCATAGGATGATGCATCACAAGCCAAAGTTACGTCCTTGTTTGGATCATAGTGTATAAGAACCGCATCGCTTGACAACATGCTCTTGCATTTAGCAAAAGCCACTTCTTGCTCATGGTCCCATGTCCATGATACATCTGATTTAAGCAACGTGTACAGAGGAGCAAGCACTGTTGACATGTTCTGTAGAAATTTGCCATAATAATTCAGCATCCCCAAGAAAGCTCTGAGCTGCGACACATCTGTCGGACATGGGGCGTCCTGAATAGCTTTGACTTTGTCTTCAAGAGGGTGAATTCCCTCTCCATCTATCCGGTGACCCAGATATTCTACACTCTGTACCGTGAAGCGACATTTCCTTGCATTGACTTTTATACCATACATTTGGAGTCTTTTCAGGACTTCATGAACCACTGCAGCATGATTATCACTTGTTTTGGTTCCAATAAGGATATCATCTAGAAGTGCAGCTGTACCTGGAATGCCTGCGAGTATTTGATCCATTACAGACTGAAATATGGCTGGAGCTGTGGCTACTCCGAAAGATAACCGTTGGAACTCATATAGTCCTTTTTGTGTGTTGATCACCAAAAAACGTTTTGAACGGTCTGTCAGTTCTAACTGTAGGTAAGCACTTGTTAAATCCAGTTTAGTGAAAGTGGTAGCGCCACCCATCTGTGTAAATAAATCCTCTGCCGTGGGTAAAGGATATACATTGTCCTCTAGGACTGGATTTATGGACACTTTATAATCTCCGCATACTCTGACGCTTTTATCAGATTTGGGTACAACTACAATGGGGGAGGCCCAATCTGATCTCTTGATTTTCTTGATAATACCTTCATTTTCTAGACGATCCAACTCTGTTTCCACTCTGTCGCGAAGTGCAGAAGGAACTGGACGAGCTTTAAAGAACTTCGGGTTTGCACCCTCTTTAACACAAATATCTGCCTTGAAAGACTGTATGACTCCCTTTCCCTCAAAAACAGATTTGTACCTGGACATGCATTCTTCTGTAAAAGATTTAGTCTCTGCCTGCACTGAATACACTTGGAACAACGAAGGCCAGTCTAACTTGATCTTCTTTAGCCAATTTCGTCCAAACAGAGGCACCTTCTTACCTTTTGCAATCAGCAAAGGCAAAATTTCATTTTGTTTCCCATTTAACATTTACTTCTCCAAGAAGCGGAATAACATCTCCTGAATAGCTAAGCTTCTTAGTCTTGCTTCTGTTGGGTACAGTTTAATGTGAGACAATTTCTCGTAGTAAAATGCTTCCCCTATCACTGACACACTAGCTGCTGTGTCCAACACAAAGGTACATGGAATATCTTCAATCTCAATATCAACTTTGATCTCCGAGCATTTTTTCTCTTCCTCCATTGAATAGATGGAGTATAAAATATCATTGTCATCATCATCAGCATCATCATCATCAATATGATAGGACTGTCCATTTCGACGACCCATGGTGTGTAGCCTCCTATTCCTAGACTTTGGTTGTTTACTTGTTTGTTTACCTTGTTTATGACTTCCTGATTTGCATGCACGAGCAATGTGTCCCACTTTCTTACAATTATTACATATCTTACTCTTGTGAAAGCATTGGTCAGAATTATGATTTGTTCCATGACAGCGATAACACTTACCAAAGTTATTGTTCACATAATCCGTTTGTTTTGAATGTGGAGTCCTGCTTGTCAATCTGTTCACAGTGTGGTTAGATTCCTTAGTAGAAGACAAACACTTAGAGTCCTTGTCTGCCATCTCCATTGAGAGAGCAATTTCACAAGCTTTATCCAAGGTTAAATTCCTTTCAGCGAGTAGTTTCCGCTTGATCCTTTCCTCCTGAATGCCACTGACGAACTGATCCCTCATTCTTTCACCTAAAGTTCTCCCAAAATTACAGTGTCTGCTTAATTTCTTCAGAGCAAGAATAAAATCTGAAACCGTTTCATTTCGTCCTTGATGCCTTGCGCAAAACTCATGTCGTTCCGAAATTTCATTTTTCATTGGTTTATAATAGTTGTTCAGTTCATTGACAAGTTCGCCGTAAGGAAGATCGGCTACATCGGCCGGAGATTTCAGCGTCATGAGTAACTCGAATGCTTCTGATCCAATGGTCGATAAAAATATATTGACTCGATCTTTTGAATCGAATTTGTTCGCCTTCATCCAAATTTCTAACCGCTTTTGGTAAGTGGACCATTCCTCTTTAGCGTGATTGAATTCACCGATAGAACCGATGAATATGGGCGCCGCCATCTTGGATCTCGTTGACGTCTCGGGGAAACGAGAGTTGCTACTACCGCTTTTCAGTAGAAGTGTCGTGGAGCTGGCAAGTCGTGATTTCCGAATTTGGCTCCGAATTTATCCATTTTTCGAAAAATCATGTTCGAATATTCATTAAAGTTGCCGGTTGGTTCCTTTTACCCATTTTACGTTAACATCAGTCATAAAATCGAGGCATTTCATCCTGATTTAGAACATCATCGGGTGGCTTAGCAGTTGAGCACGACGCAGTTCATCGCCACGTAAAAACACACAAATACTCATGGTTTGGTGCTCTGCCTATCCGCCTATCCCATCCTCGTCGCCACTGTTATGTCTTTTGGAGTTTCAATAAATCCACAAATCCATGGTAACAATCCAACAGTATTTAATTGCTCATTTGGTACATGACGGCCTGCCGGCCGACTTGCCAGCTCCTAGACCACTGCTAACGCTGCCGACGTCATCCGAACATCTTACGTCATAAACCTAATGCTGACGTCAACATACTATTAGATGACGATACATTACAGTTTCTAATATTCATTAGGTTATTACCGCGCGACACTTCTGTGTGACAGTTCTGAATGTATCCATTTTGTCTTTTAGAACTTGGGATCTTATAAGGAGGTCGGTGACTTTCACGAGGTGAAAAAGTAACAAACGCGTTGTATGTCGAGTGGATCCGTCTTGATATGTACATAATTAATTTAACGTAAATTTATCGTTCTCAATGGGTTTGTTTTTCGAAAACAAAACATTGAATTTGACCACGTATCCAACTTTTAGTCCAATATTCAGAGTTTAGTCTCAAGTACAACGAGGTCGTATGTGGTATTACTTGTACGGTACAACGATGTCAATGCTGGCTAGACTTGATGTATCAGGTTACATTTATATTTCCTATATTTTTGTGTATTTGTGTGAATTAGATGTACTTTTTGCCTCGCGTATTTGAACTCAAGTACATTTAATAGTGTAAATATTGTGATAATTCAATTACAGTGCTCTGTTATTGTGTTTGAAGCGTAACAAAGCTGACCCGTGTTTGCCAAGTTATTCCCTGTGTCTCTTATGTATCCAGGTGATATTATTCAATGAGATTGTTAAACATTTATTAGTTAAATGTTCTACTCATTATTCAATCACTGAATTACAATGCCGTGTTAAACTTGTCGTATTATGTTTGTATTAAGCTGTGATTGTGTACTGGTCGATAAATGCAAGTTGAGCATGCGCAAACGTCGAAACATCGTCCGATAGGCTACATGGCGTGCTTAGACGAGTTTATATAATTTTGAGATGTTGGCAAGGCGCACTCACGTGCAGTTGTAGCTATTCTATCACGTTCATTATAAGGCCTTATGCTGAGGAATTAATTATTCAAACGATGAAATAAGAACAAACAACAGGAGTACAACGTACCGTCCTGTATAACCTGCCATTCTTCCATGAGTAGTTTCACGCTCCGGGTGGGTGAAGGCACAGCGCAGGTCATGGCTCAACTTATATTTGTCAGTCAGTAATATAGAAGATGTTTGCATCAATTAGTCACAGTTGCCGATATCCATTATTCTCCGTGTTTTTTTATGTATCCAAATCTATTTCTCAGCTTGTTATAAATAATATTATTATAGTATTCATTTCTGCTATATGTTTTCCGAATTACAACCACGGTTTTATTTCTGGATGTTTTGTATTATGTAGTGATGGTGTGGATTTAGTTTATACTTTGCGAGCCATATAGCATCCTGAGTAAACAAATACAAAGATGTATTATATACTTTATGAAATGTATAGATTTCTCCATTAACAAATACAAACATTTATTGTGTACTTAAAGAAAGATATAGATTCCTGGATTAACAAATGTAAAGTGTTAGTATGTGTCTTATGTGGTTTATGGAAGATATATAATCCTGCAGTAACACATACGAAGATTTATTATGTACTTCATGAAAAATATAGATGCCTATATTAACAAATGTACAGTCTTATTATGCACTTTGTGAACGATATATAATCCTACATTAACAAATGCAAAGATATAGCCGTTCTTGGCTACTGGAGCATGTTAGCTTGCTCTCGAATTACATGAAACACAAACCTTTTCTCACATAAACTCTTCTTTAACTATCTACTCCAGTATTTTAGGATGAGAAAAGGAATTTATCTGAACGAATGAAAGCTATATATAATATTTGGAACACTTTGCAAGTTCTCTGTTTTGACATCATCCAATTCCAACGTTTAACCCTAAGTACTTCTATTATTACCTCTAAAGAATACACTGTTAGTTCTGGGGGTCACAGCTGAAAACCTGGTCCTCGTTCGTGACTGTAAAATTATTTTAGAGCCCTAAGTAAGTCTAACTCAATATAGGCAAACAGAAGCCAAACAAGAAGAGGAAAATTAAATATAGGCTGGGCCTCTTGAGAACACAATGCATAAAATGTTGTAAACTAAAAATTTAATCAGAGAACTCTATCAGTGAAGTATAATGATTAATTCAACTAATGTAATGGGTGTCAGATTCTTTATTTCAAATGTTCAATACAAAAACATTCTGTGAAAATGTAAAACATCAAATTCGTAGAACCTGTAGTTATGATCCAGTTCAACAGTTTAAATCATTGTCCTACATGTAACGGCTCTCTGGATTTCCCTCCAACTAAAAAAATGTCTGTTTTTTCTCCAAGTGTCAGGAATGTATCGAGGCAAACCATATACACGTAAGCAACGTTATAGCCTTCTAAATGCCTGAGCATGTGCCTAATTCATAAATAGATGTTGTAAACTACCCATACTTTCGACGAACTGATTTCTCATAAGACTGATCTTTCAGCATGCAATGTGTAACAGTATGTCACGGCGTTGTATTTCAACATACATTCGCGTCAGTATCAGCAAGAATTGATATGCATTTATCCCAACTGCCCTGGATGTTTTAATTTGATAACTTATCAAGCCTGAAGCAACGCGTTGAAGTGAAGCACCTCTTTACATATGCAGGTGTAAACTGACTTCCTTCTAAGAAGACAGTTGCACTTCAAACATTTCTTTAAAAACGAAAAACGGATGTATTTCACTTTGTATACAACATTTTTTAAGGCATCATGTATAAGACTGAAGGATTCTAAAGTAACCTCATGGCTCAACTTATATGCGTCAGTCAGTAATATAGACGATTGGTGCATTACTTGGTCACAGTTGCCGACTGTGTTATATTCCCCCAGAATTTCACAAGTAATATTATTATGTTATTATTTATTCTATATGTTTCCCAATTGCAACAATGTGCTATTTAGTTATGGATGTTTTGTATTGTGTAGTAAATGTGTGGATTTATTATGCACTGAGAAAGATATAGAATTCTATATTAACAAATGCAAATAATGTATTATGCACTTTATGAAAGATATAGAATCCTACATTAACAAATGCAAATCATTTATTATGTACTTTTGAAAGATGTACAAATCATTTATTATGTACTTTTAAAAGATGTAGACTCCTACATTAACAAATGCAAATCATTTACTATGTACTTTTGAAAGATGTAGACTCCTACATTAAGAAATGCAAATCATTTACTATGTACTTTTGAAAGATGTAGACTCCTACATTAAGAAATGCAAATCATTTACTATGTATTTTTGAAAGATGTGGACTCTTACATTAACAAATGCAAAGTTTTATTATGAC
>JAUELE010194327.1:0-13449 GCA_031471655.1 Diodora aspera
ATTACCTTGAACATGAGGTAAACATCATCACTATCAATTGACGTTTGTCTGCTCTGTATATCATTGGGCATCATCAATGTACAACATGGTACCCAGTTCTTGTCAAATCATTATAATCAAGTTGTGACCTTGAAAAAAGGCCAAGGTCACTGGAACTGACTAGTGTCAGGATATTCTTTATGTAGATCAAGGTAATAACTATGAATGAAATCAATCCAGCAGCTCTTGAGCAACACCAAACGTTAGTGTTCAATTGCATATATGACCTTGAAAAATTAGGCCAAGGTCACTGAAATTGACTCGGGTCCGAGTATCCCAAAAGTTGACCTTATGAATAAATATGAAAGAAATCAGTCAATTTGTCCTTCAGATATCATGTTAAAGTTGTGACCTTGAAAATTAGGTCAAGGTCTTCATAAACAGCAGGTGTCTGCGCATTCCTAACGTAGACCTTGGGGTCAAATATGAATTAAATCTGTCCATTTGTTCTTGAGACATCATGTTAACACCAAAATTCTACGCTGCGTTGCCCATGGCTATGAAGATTAAGCCAAGGTCACTAACACTACTGCATTAGCGTCTGTGCATCCCCAATATGGATATTTGGGTCAAATATGAATAAAATATGACCATTTGATGCTGAGATATTGCGTTAAAACTAAAATTACACAATTGCCTACAATGATCTTGAAAAAAAGGTCAATGTCACTGAAATCAACTGGTATCTGGGCATTCCCAAACTATACTAAGAACAACATATTACCGTTTCTTTGCGTTAACACCAAAATTGCACCGGTCAATTGCCGATGACCTTGAAAATTAGGCAAAAGGTTAAAAAATCGACTGGCGCCTTCGCATCCGTAAAGTTGATCTTTGGATGAAATATAAACAAAATCTGTTGATTTGTTCTTGAAATATCGTGTTAACACCAAAATTCCACAATTGCCCATACCGACCTTGAAAATTAAGTCAAGGTCACTGAAATCGACTGGTGCCTGCACATCCCACAGTAGAGGTTTGGGCCAAATATGAATGAAATTTGTCCATTTGTTCTTGAGATACCGCGTTAACAACAGGCGGGACGGGAGGACGGACGGACGGAGCTGAATACTATGTCCCCCGTTTCGCGCAAAAACACGACGGCGGGGGAGAAAAAATGATATGAAAACACAAAACTTGACAAAGAACTTGACATTTCTCACTTGTTTTATATTATTCACACAACTGTGTAAAGTGTTTTGAAATTTGCCACACAGTAATGGCTTTAGAACATGCCTAAAATGTACATTCTCTCACCTGTTTATATAGTGTATTATATTGTGTATATGTTGTTGATCAGTTTCAATTCAGTTTTAAAAATGTAATAAAACAAATACTATAAAACACTTTAGATACTGTTATAAAGTAAAAAATATGTATATATTAGCAAAGAATCAAAATAAATACGGTCGGTATAATTACCGAAAAACACCGAAAAGCACCGAAAATCACAGAAAAACACATACAGACAGATCGGTTATAATTACCGAAAAACACCAAAAAGCACCGAAAAACACAACAAAAAAACACCGAAAAACACATACAGACTGATTAGTATAATAACCGAAAAGCACCGAAAAACATCTACAGGCTGATTGGTATAATTACCGAAAAAGCACCGAAAAACACGGAAAAACACAGACAAAGACCGAAAGCACAGAAAGACACATTCAGGTTGACTAGTATTATTACCGAAAAACACCAAAAAGCACCGAAAAACACCTAAACACATACAGGCTGGTTGTATATTACCGAAATACACCTAAACACACACAGGCTGGCTGTATATTACCGAAATACACCTAAACACCTAAAGGCTGTTTGTATAATTACCGAAAAACACCGAAAACACATACAGGTTGATTGGCATAATTACCGAAAAACACCGAAAAACACTGAAAAACAATTACAGGCTGATTGGCATAATTAGGGGAAAATACTAAAACAATACAAGCCTAATATTATGTACAGGCTGATTCTTAGATTTTATTATACCTTAAACTCTTTCTTAGCCTATAAATGTCATCAAGTAGAGTTTGGGGTGATAAAAATCGACATTTTCAACTTACTCTTTTTCTCATAATTTTCAATTTATTTCGAATTCAGAGCTGATTTTTTTTTAAAGCCTCCTATTTTACTCATCGTCACTATTTAAATGAAGTCGTATTTTAGTGTCTCTTGGTGGTTTTCAATGTTTTCCCACAATGTTTGGGTGTTTTTCGGTAATTATACAATCAGCCTTATGTGTTTTCTGGTGTTTTCTGGTGTTTTTCGGTGCTTTTCGGTGTTTTTCGGTTATTATACTAATCAGTCTGTATGTGTTTTCGGTTTTTATTTGGTGTTTGTCGGTGCTTTTGGTGTTTTTCGGTAATCATAACCGATCTGTCTGTATGTGTTTTCCGGTGTTTTACGGTTTATCCCCTATACTAAACTTTAAAACTTAAACAAGCACTGCTAGAATTCAGTGGCTGAAATATTGCCCGAACCCTTTACATACTTCTGTTAAAAGAGTTTTATCTGGCTGAAATATTGCCTCAACCCTTTCTTCCTAAAACCCCCCCCAAAAAATCTTAAAACTTAAAACTAATTAATCTTCTTAAAAATAAATACTCTGCTCTCATCTTCCATCATGGAAAACTATATAGGTACACCAAATGCTGGTCAAGTTAATACTGACCAGACATATCATCTCTCTAAACCCTCTGATATCACACCCTTTTCTCCCTCGGCCCAGTCCAAAGATATCCATTTGTATTCCTCTTCAATGAGTCCAAATAACTCATGGCAACAGGCCAAAACTAAAAAAAAAATCAAAAAAGCGTACGCTTAATTTTACTACCCTATGGGGATCTACTACGGACTCAGAACTGTCCCAGCAAAAACGTGAAAATTCAGACCCAAACCCAGGAAGTCCGCTGCTTATCCTGCCCGCAGAAAACCTGGACTCAAGCCTTAATAAGGTCAAAACTGACACTATAGCTAACGCCATTTTCAAACTGGGCCTTCCTACCCCCTATATAAGAAAACTCAGAAAAGGGTTCCTTATTACCCTCACCCATCTTTCCTATAGGAAAAACTTTCTAGCAATTAAAAATCTTGCAAATCAACATGTTAGGGTAGTTACCCCTTACTGGAATACCCAAGTTAAGGGTGTTGTCCATTTTGGATAAAACCATTGAACAACCTACCCTACAGCCATACTTACAGGCAGCCAATAAACTAAACCAAGTGCGAATTATCCAGGTTCAAAGAATTCAAAACAGACAAGATAAGTTATCGTCACTTTTAAAGGAAATCAGTTGCCCCAAAAAATTAGTTTTGGTGGTCTTCCTAATCGTTCCGTTCAACCATTATTGAAAAGGCCCACCCAATGTGGAAATTGCTTTAAATATGGTCACACCACGTCTCAGTGCAAGACAAATGTGGTTCGCCACAGCATACTTACCAACAATGTGAAAACAATTTATCTGGCCATAGCGCCCTTTCTCAAAAATACCCTTTTAAACAGAATAAGGCCAGGCAAATCAACAAACATGTTTCTAGGCCTTGTCCATTGCTTGAAAATGAACCTCTACGCCACACACATATTCTGAGTCGGAGGTTTCTGTCTCACATTATATCAAACAACATAAGCAGCAAAACACAACTCTCACACAGCTATTCAGCAAAATCAAGAGTCATATCTCTAATCAGTCCGCCATCAAGAGTAAAAAAGCTGCCAGTAATAATGTCCAAGCGGACAAAGAAAATCTCCACTCCATGTCCATAAAAAAAATTGAAAAGTCCTTTGCGCCAAAACTTGTCAATACCTTTCTCAATGCTATAATAGAAACCCTCACTCAAATAATCATTGGAAATATTGGAAATATTACCTTAAAGACAATACACAGTGGTTTTCTAAAATCCATCAGAACCTTTTGCAACAAAAAAACACTCAAAGGATATCTCAAATAAACAAACTCAACAAAGGATTACAGTCAGAAGCTATCAGAATGAAAGAAATCTCGATCACTTTCTCGAAAGTGTCAAATTCGTATATGCACCCCGGCCACGTGTTCGGGAGTTCCACGTGCTGCACATGCGCACCATTTTCTGCTCTGTTGTAAAGCAATTCATGTTATCTTCATTGCAGTCGGTGATGGTATCGAAAACAAAACCATTATTTTGTTAGTTACCTTGAAATTCCAATATCCCCTACTTTTTTGGAAGATTATACAAGAATGCTAATTCTGAAGATGCGCATTAACATGCTGACCATAGGTGTACCATTCGACCCTCATGATTATGATAAACCAATGTGGACGCCAGTACACTTTCCACAATCCTCGAGTTTTTAGTGCGAGATGCCTCGGTCAACTACCCTGGATTCACACTAAGTTCCACTGTGCTATATATAGACAACCAATTAAATTCACATATCTATTCGGGAGGCATTAGCAAGGGAAGTAACTCTTGACAAGTAAACCCAGCAACATCGCAGACAGGTCTTTACTTCGCAGAGGTTAGGATAGACCTGCGGCATGATTGCGCGCAAGATTTCGCAGTGGACTCCTCACTGATTGGTCAAAACACCAAACTCGAGACGATCGTTCAGCATAGGAGTGAATCCAAGGTATCTGACGGAGGTTGGTTGAGTCATAAATACTCTGGATTTCAAGGAGGACGCCTTCAAATTGCTCAGCTGATGAATTAGTGATCTATGAACTGTTTATCTAATGTACGGATACCTCCTGTTGCCTTATGGCTGAAAAACATCTATTCAGCTCATCATATTATACTGTTTGATAAGTGCAAACACAAGAAACAACATAGATTACCAAGGAAAATATTTGGCGATTGTTTTAATCAAGGAGAATATACGACTATCAAATAAGTAAATGTTCTATGGCTAAATGTATGATATATACAATACAGGACTTGATCTGTTACCCTTACAGGTTTGCCTAAGAAGTCGACATCAGAGTACTTTCTGAAGATACCTAAAACTAAAAGCTATACATTTTCTTCAAACCATCGCATCGAGTTCTTGAGAAATGAATATATTTGATAAATATATCAAGATACTAAAGATTAATTTTAGATTGAACATTGAACATCGAGCCAGGGTGGTAGTAGGATGTGTGACCGGTTCGAGACCCTCAAGGCATCGATCTATCTCTCACTGCGACACTGACAAGTGAAATTTCTCGTAAATTATCTCAGTTCACCCAGCTGAAATGGGGTACCTAGTTGGAAAAAGATGGTAATGTGATGATATGTTTCAAACGCTTAACAGGTATTTTGGGTTGCATACTCCCTTGAGGGTTGAGAAATGTTGTGGATCGAAAAAGTACATCTTCTAGCATGTAAGAAATATCTGGGTGTTGGATTATCAACACCAAACTGCATGGTGTATGGAGAATGTGGCAGATACCCCTTGTATATAAATTCACAAATTAGATGTTTAAGATGCTGGTTTAAAGTATTATACATGTACATGCACGAACAACGCCTCTCAAAAGTAGCTTACAATATGCTTTTTCATCTTGATAATATTGGTAAAGTAACGTGGGTTTCACACATTTGAATTTTGTTATTTTCATACGGATATGGTTGTGTATGGTTGTGTCAAACAGTTGGTGATATGAATAGTTTTCTGAAGGAATTCAGGGACCGATCAACTGATATATTTAATCAAGCCTGCACTGCAACCCTCAGGGAAAATTCACGTTACGATTATTACAGAACATTTAAGACACTTCTCCAAGCTGAAAGATACTTATCAATATTATATATAATTAGTTTCGAGAAACTTACGTCACTGAGGCTCAGGCTTGATTTACTGGATTTAGTGATAAACGAAGGGAGGAAAATGCATATGCATAAATCAGAAAGAATATGTGTATTATTTAATGGAGGTGTAGAAAATGAAATTCATTTTGTTCTTGTTTGCCCCTTATACAATTATTTAAGAAGAAAATATTTATCTGAATGTTATCAACGTAAACCTACAGCACTAGCATTTATAGCTCTCATGACTTCCATAAACGACCATGATACTCTTCAATTATCACTTTTCTGAAAGCATGCACCTGCACATCGTAATACTCTCTTAAAATGCATTGTATATCCAGAGTAGAGTGTATAAAGCAGCTAGAAATGTTCATGAAATATGTCAATTGTGACTAGGTAATCTTGTAATAAGTGAATATATATATTTTGTATATTTGTATATGGGCCGGAGGCCTGAAATACAATAAAATCTTCTGCTTCTTCTAATTGAGATCCAGAAATTGCAGGTATTCTTTCCGATTGTAAGTACTGAACCCCTTAAATGTGAAATCAAAGCAAACATTTTATGTCGTATATGTGAAAGTATTTCTGCGCCCACGAATGTTGCGGATATGAACAAACATACAAATACGAACAGTTCTGGGATTACGTCTGGTGATCTTTAACTTAATCAATCGTAAATTATAGTTTTTGCCACTGGTAAATGTCAATGTATAATTCAATTGCAGTTTCAAATTTCTGGTTTTAAGATGTCATTGGAAACGCCTCGGTACACAGATTGATTCGGGTTGCTGGAACTTTTCCGGTTATGTTATACATGTAGTTATTCCTGAAGTACCAAAAGATATATGTTCTCCACTTCACACTCTCTTACACAGACTTTGTTGTTCATGTTTAATATCTGACCATGTTCAACAATCCATGCTCTGAATGTCCTGAGAATCGACGTAATGCGAGCAAATGCAAAATGAGGACAATTTAATTCTGTTGATTTTGGAATGATAAGGACAAGTGTAACAGTTTGTTGAAACCTTCATGCTTTACGTAAAGCCGAAATACGAATCTGCGTTTTATTTTCTCTAACACTCCTGTTTGCAGAAGATACCATAATAATTATCACCAACATTATGATAAGATCAAATCAATCGAACAGGTTTCTCTTTGTTTTGTAAGTGCCAAAAAGCAATGGCAGTTGCCAGGGGACCTGCTGTAGTGACAGTCATAACTGCTACTCTCATATTCTATTGACCTTCTGCACTGAATACATTTCTGCATTATGTGTATTGATAAAACCTGTTTAACAGCGATTCAAACGGGATGGAAACAATAAGGTGCAGAAATATTTAAGCTCAAACGGTGTTTCCTTCGCAGAAACCCTGGACGTTCTCACATAACAGTTTTGTTATCTCCCACAGCTCAAATTGAGTTTAATCAGGGTAAAGTACTTAGTAATGAAGACAAATATAAAGTTTGCCACGATTTACGTGCCTTAGCATTGCTCGTGAAGCATTACACTCTGTTTGTCCAATTCATTTGTGTGGAATTTCAGTTTAAGTGCTGACAATCAAAACGATCAATGGGTGAATTTAAAGGAGCTTTGCATGATTAAAACCGTATTGTCCGTTTGACCATCTCAATCTCTACGGCAGTTGTTTCATACATTATGGCAATGGTATATGCTTCACGACCAGCCAAAGATAGGTTTCCATATTGATTCATTAATATTTTCATGTACGAGCTCATTTTGATAGTTATGCGTAGTTATGTTATTCATTGCAGGTACATTTTGAATGTCACTGGTCACTAACATAGTGAGTAACTGTTGTTTTGTTGAGTTTTGTATGTTTTTATGTTGTTGTGTGTTTTTTTCTTGAGGGCGGTGGTCTTTATTTATAGTTTTCTTGTTAGAGGAAACTGGGATCATCAATACGGCGTCATCATGCAAGAATTAAATAACGTGATTGTGTGAAACCTGCATTCATCGGTTGGTTTGCTAGCACTGAACTACACCAACAGCTATAGCTTGTCTTTAAAGCGCTCCATTAAATGGATTTGTTTAAAGAACTCTCGTTTCAGACCTGAAGTCGAAGCTTAAAACTCTGCGACAAAATTTTAAGTGTGCTCTATCACGCAAAGCAAACACTCAACAATGAAGGACAGCATTATGGTCTAGTGTTCGTTGGACAAAACACCATACAATGTGTGCCTCCCTATCGCGACTGAAGTAACACTAGTTGGTATGCCTTGGGATTATAAAGTTTACAGTGTCCGGTTGTCTATACAAGCCAATAACACTTTAAATTTATGTCTCTTTTTTTCTAATTGATGTCTCTTCAAATCTTGAGTAGATTGCCTTGACCACATTTCCGCAAACCTTCATCTATGCACTGTGTAGCATATACCGAACAGAAACAAGCAACCAAGGCAGGGCTCGCCGAAACAACACTTTAACCACTGTGCTCTGTCGAGACAAACATAAATATTAAGGGACAGTTGAAATTATGAACAGTTTTTTGCTATAGATGGATGAACATTTAAACATAGTTTGGCAATGTTGCTGTATATCTAACTCCGGCTACATGTATATCTATTTACGTATTTGTTATACCCCCGCTACAACGTAGTCGGGGATATAAAGCGCTTAGCATGTCCGCCCCGCACATTTTGTTCTACTCAAGGTACCTTTATTAATTGTCCGAACCTTATGAAACTTTATGCATGTAATCTGTATGAGATGTAGACGTGCCTTTTGCATCATTTGCATATATGTGTGGTCATTTGCATAATTTATGCACGTTTTTCTTATCTTAGGACTTAATTTTTGTTCCGCTCATAGCACGTTGAATAATTGTCGCAATCCTATGAGACGTTACCCGTGCGATGAGTAGGTGTAGATGCACCTTTTGCATCCTTTATGCATATGTTTCCTTATCATTGGACTAAATTTTTATTCTACACATAACACATTCATTAATTCTCGGTATCTGATAAAACTTTGAACATGTGATCTGTGTCATCACAGTCATGTAGATGTGCCTTTTGCATCATTTCCATAATATATGCAAATTTACGTAATCATCAAACTTTGCTTTTGTTTCACCGATAACACTATCATAAACTGATCTGTAAGAGGTGTATATGTAGATGTGCCTTTTGCATATATCTATCTATTTGAACATTTGGATAAAGCCCTTGGTGTGTCAAAAAGGCTCGTTACCTACTACTTTTCTTTTCATTCACAGCATCTCAAGAAAAGCTTTCTTTGCAAAATGTTAACGTGAATAGAAACATACGTTTAATTTAATTTTAGATCACTTTGCAGGCGATTGTATGCGCAGATGCATTATAAAGTATACCTCCAGCTGACAAATAGCAACAGGGGTATTCATATACTGATGTTGCTAAGATAACTAAAACAAAAAACACCCTGCTTCGAGACAGCTGGCAATAAGACATGGGTAAGTACAGTTAAGCCATTTCTTTTAACGAGATGTTACATGCTGTGTGTTTGTTTGTTTGGTGAACCGCGAAATTGCACAAGACAATAATAGCATGGGGCACATAGTCTTCATCATGATTAGCAGCGCCATATGCACTTAAGCCTGTAGAATCATACTGTTTATTTTAAGAACATATGGCTCACCTGCAGGGGAAATGTCGAAATAGCTCGAAATATGGTGTGTTTCAGTGTGCGATAGCTAACCGCTGGGCAGTTGTCTATTCTAAACACAAATCCGCACTTCGTTCTGGAGAATTACACTGTTCCATAAAAAAAACTATAAACGGACGCCCCTGAATATGTAAAAAGAGCTCCAAGTGTGATTGTTAGAGTTGATTCAATGTGAGCCTATGTGCAGTCACTGATAACAAGGAGCAAGAAACGCCTCATGTAAAGTCATGTTTGCTTCACTACATGGCCAGAGGAGGCCAAAATGTTCAGAAAGTGCATCAGGCGTTCGTTGCTTTGTTAAGTTACTTAACCCAAATTGGAACATGTATACAATTTGAAGCGTACACTACTTGTACTCGACTGAATCACCGACAACTTCAAAAATAATATTTGTTCCGAGAGATCAGCAATCTACTATTGTCATACTGCAGTATTATGACGAAACGACAAAGACAATCCTAAACTCATGTGTCCAACCACAGTTTGTATTTGTGCAAGTTTGTCATGATATATCAATGTGATGAGATTTATATAATTTCATAATGCTTCATTTGATTGCTATTTTAACTGGACACAACGTTTGATAGATAGATCTTTAACGTACAATCTACAAACCAACATTTTCATTCGTATCATAATTTCCGACAGGGTAGTCGTCTTCAGAGTTGCAACGACGACAGACACGAAATGGTTAAACTGATTGCAAGAACGTAGTACAGTGATATGCGCGCATTCTCGTCAGTTTTTGCTGGCAATGATTTCTCGTGTTCTCGTATTGTCAAATCAGTACATGTCGATGACCTCTTGTGTTGCATTTGATGTATATCCACGAACCATATATTCGATATCGTCAAATCAAGCGGTTAAACATAGCAATGACATCACTGGCAATAATATATTTCTATATTGTTTGGTTTACGTAAAATAACAACTCGCTTACGCACGAGACACGATAGATTTATATCATTAATTAATGAGAATCTTCCAACAACGAGAAACGGTTTAAGGTAGGAATTGTTTGTTGCTTTTAAACTGTCCTACGGTGTCCATATGCCTTTAACAACTCGTACGTTGCAATCCATGTTTATCAATAACTATTATGAAAATGTATACAAATAATCACCTGAAACTTTCAGCAGTAAAACTCAGTCAGTGACCTAATGTTTGTTTGTAAGCATAACACACAACATTTGTACGGTCAAATGACCACATTTTATATATTTGTATATATTTACTCAGCTCAACAAATCCATAATATCTATAATATTAAAATAGACGATGTTTACTGAATACATACTGTATTTGCTTATTTTTGCCAGCGTGCCAGAACATCGATAAGTGAAAGATTTTGTTGTCGATAAGACAACAATTTAGTCCCAGACGCTAACGCCAAGGTATGTAAGGCCGATCGAACCACTGCTTACAATTACTGAGTTTGTTTTGATGAGGTGAAGATGCCCTGAAGTCAGGCTGGAATGCTTGTAGGTTAAATGTGATAATGAATGACATAGACGATGCTTTGGTACCATGAGTGTTTTGGCATTATACAGTTTCCAGTTGTCACTGTTTAATTGTCGTTCATTTCCTCAATGGTCATCACATAGTGATTATCGTACTCAGTTCTTACACATCTATTGGGTTCACAAAAACACAACATTATTTACTTTCAATAAACTTTTCCATGTCACTTGAAACGCAAATGATCCCAATAGCTTCATTCTTTCCGTACATGTTTGTTTTTTGGTTTGTCGACTGTACATCGTGTGTACGGTTGTGCCACTTGCATGCATGCATAACTCATTCCCGTTACGTCTTGTTACCGGAATGTTACCAACGTATACGTATGTTTTGTAATATTTGCAAGAAGTTAGCCACGATAAGTGCGGATTTGTGTATGCGATTGAACTGTGTTAAAAATTGAACCACTAGAGCCGGGGTTTCACAAATATCTCACCAACTTGAAGCACTGACCAATCTTATTTTTACAATTTTCCCACATAACTGCAGTCAGTGCTTCAAAAAAGACGTACGCATGTATTGATTTCTGGACCAGATATGATAGTTCATATTACAAGTCTCACGACAACAATATACTGTGATTGAGAGGGAGAAATGAACGTAGATGATTATATACTTGATGGTATGAATGTCAGTCGATTGGAGTGGAAACCTAGACACCTTTTGAAATGTCAGCTTATTCAATCGATAATGTTAACCATCAATTTCTCTATCAGTCTAGGTGTCTTTGTACCATAAAGAGAGTGGAATTCAGCACGGTGTTTCTTCAGAATGTTTGAAACGTGTTTATACCGTTGGCCATGCATGGCATTCGTCATTAGAGTTTGTTCAACGCGACAGAGCTTGATCCGTGTGGTCTTCTTCAAATGTGATATTACTTATAGAAAATGTATTGTAATCTTGAATATGCAGAGTTCACTTTAAATGATCAACTTCAGCACCACTGACGCATCGGTTGTGGTCTTGCTGGATATATTGAGTTATTGCCACGTCTGTATCGGGATGAGATAGGCGTGAGGTGTCAGCAGTTTCCAGAACGTCTTGCCACCGATATCCCTCTCACAAGTGAGGTTCATGAGTAACAGTTAATCTTGTTTCCTCGCGCGACTGAATTCTTGAAGTTGGACAAGACGTTCTCGGCGTTTATTTGATCTTAGAAAATCTAATACTTCGTGTCTACAGTCACCATTTGCCTAAGGTCACATGCGGCGCCGAGTAATGGCACTACAACAGATTCTCATTGAGTAGATATTTCTTGCGTCTTTTGATGTCTTCTTGTGATAAAGTTGAACTGTACTTGTGTGTCAGCTTGTGTCTACATCAATTAAGAGTCGATCGTGAGATTGCATCTCGAGAATCATCAACCCACTGGCTCCTTTAAGCGGTCAAATATTTCCCAGAAAATGTAAAAACTTAAACGACATTTGCAATAAAAGCAAAACATGTAAATGTTTCAAAATTATGATACAAAACGACCAACCAAGCAAACATCAATTATAATGGCCAGACGTGGTGAATATAGTTTGATCAGTGTGGTATCTTTTGGCAATCTTCTCCCTTTTCAGAACGATACACAGGAAAAGCACATTAATGAATACGACTTAAACCGCTGGTTCCAACATCTCCAACACAACATGACCCACAGATTTATCGATACCCAGTCCACCGCCTTCAACAATAACAGCAATTAAAGGTCAAAAGATCCAGATTGCACATTTGCTGAATACGTTTATTCAGCAATAATTCACGTAAGGCATGTAGCATGAAATACAAAATGATCCGTCGTATTTATCGATAGGCCGCAATCTCGGAACGTCAGTTAGTGAAATGGCGAGGAGATAATCGGACAGGTGAGTGATTTGTTGCCTCTGTTGAGAAATCATTTTAATCGGAACAAACATGCTGACAAATGTAATCATGTCCTGAAATTCTGATATACTGACTAATACCTGTATGATATCAGGCGCTGTCACTTTTTGTCTTAGATAATACTGCTGACGAACTAATTAGCTTTTAAACATTACATTTCAAGTTAATATAAAAAAGGGTGTGTCAGAGGCGGATCCAGGATCTGTAAAACGGGGGTGGGTGCGAAGCGAAGAGTACAGGGGGAGGGGGAGCGATCCATTCTCGGAACAAAATATGACTTAGAGAGCCCCTGGTAATGCATTTGCCTGTATTTATTTTGGTCAAAATGAGCTTTGTAAGTAGCTTAAATAATGTTATATAATTACACTGGCGCCGGAAGCATTTGCGAAGGAATGGCGATCCAAGGACATCAGTCTAGGATCAAGGGACCGCCTAGTCTGGGTAACGCGAAGGACCCTAGATATTAAAGAAATGGGGGGGGACTTGGGCTCCCACTTCACTTCCACTTCTATGACATAAAAATCAATCAATATTGCAGTGCCACACAGATCCAGATGAGAATCACAAGTTGCGGGGGGAGG
>JAUELE010194432.1:0-13447 GCA_031471655.1 Diodora aspera
TCTGGAGGTATAAAAAATCAACTTTTTGCTAACTGTAATGTTGTTCAACATAACAGGTTGGGGTGTGGTTCAATAATGGTTGGGGGGGGGGGCATCAGTTTCTATAGTTCCACAGATCTTTATGTCATTAGGAATGGCAGTCTGACTGCTCTGAGATATCGTGATGAAATTCTTCACCCTATCGTCAGACCATGTAGGCTATAGGTGTCATTTGTAATGCGCGACCACACCGAGCTCTACTAGTGAACGAATATCTTGAGTCGCCAGCTTACTTCCCTGGCATGAAATCCAATTGCACACGCTTGGGACATGCTTCAGATGCACACTTCACAACTTCCTGTGGCCCCAACGAACCTTGACTAACTTGCAGACGCTCGTCAAAATGAATGGAGACAGACCCCTCAGCATTCATTCAGGATTCTCGTTCAGAGCTTTCCAAGATGCCGCCAAACCGTAGTGAGAACCCGGGGAGATCACTCAAGATATTGAACGTACTTGTTGAATTGCCTTGACGTTGTGACTCCTGATCAGTTCTTAAGCTGATTCGTGACGTTTTGGATAACAACCTACAGCTTTTTTTTCAGAGTCAGCTCTTCTGCTCAAATGATGTCACGAACACACAAAATTAAACTTTGTTTTCTACGTTTGTGGTCAAATTTGGGTGGTCTTTGACTGTGTGTATTACCTTGGAAGTACGAAAATATAACACGAACGAATTTCGCCGAACCAGTTTAATTTGTGGGTAATTTTAGGCTGAAAATCCGGAAAATGATAATGTTAGCGAACCATAATGTTACTTTTTTTCATAAACCAATCAGTCAAACCCCTGTATTGCTTATTATGACATCAGTCAAACCCCTGTATTGTTTATTATGACATCAGTCAAACCTCTGTATTGTATATTATGACATCAGTCAAACCCCTGTATTGTTTATTATGACATCAGTTAAACCCCTGTATTGTTTATTATGACATCAGTCAAACCCCTGTATTGTTTATTATGACATCAGTCAAACGCCTGTATTGTTTATTGTGACATCAGTTAAACCCCTGTATTGTTTATTATGACATCAGTTAAACATTTTATTAAAATCCCGGACATGAAAGCATGGAAGCGACATATCCGCCAACGCCTAACAAAGTGATCTCACATTTTAAACACGAGTACTTCAGGCATGGTTCAGCTATGCTATGTTTCTCATATAACCCGAATGCAAATGAGCGTGACGCCTTCTTGGAATGCTTGCAAACAAATTTCAGTTTGAAGAGAGATCAACCATACAAGCATTTAATTCACATGTATACCCTCAACGGTCATACGTACTGCATTGGATGTTCTGTGTTGCTCTTGTTATATCATATTTTTAAGGGGTACAGAATGAATAAATGAGCTTCGTTTGAAGTATACTGGCGTCCAAAGAAATGATACGAATACAAAATATTCAATTTCTTTTCCAACCGCATTTGTCTTTGTGTCACATTTCATCAAACGTCTCTGTTGTCATGGACTACCACTTTGCTCTGTAGTCCTCAAACAACGCTTTCTTTTAACCATATAAACTGCCAGGCAAAAGAACCTTATCACTTTTAAATTAAGTTTGAACTGAACCAACGACGCTGGAATAAGTTTTAACGTTATATCAGAAGACACACCCCGTGCAAACATGGAAGTCACCTTTTGCAGGAGTCATTGAATTCCTTTGAGTTCCTTTGCCCGTTAGTTTGAAATGGGTGATGAATGAGTGTGAGATTTGTCCTCTGAAGTACTTCCATGGCATACTGGTTTCAGACCAACAATTGAGTTGGCATTATTTATTTATTGCAGTCATCGACGCTTGGTGAAGTAAATATTATCGCTCTTTTACCATTTTGACATTGACTTTACCTTTTTGATTATAGTTCTTCTACATATAGGTAACGAACATTGTATATTTGTGTACGTGTTTGCGTTCTCAATTTAATAATAATAATAAAAACAATTTAAACTGTGCCTGACCCATGCACTTGTCAGGGGCGTAGCTAGGAAATTTCCAAATGCAATCACTACGGAGTTGAAAAATGTCATTGCATAGATGAAGTGTGTTATTGTTTTTAGTTGTATGACAGTAATACTAGGCCTACATAACACTATAGCTTCTCAAGGAACAGATACACGTTTTATTTATTATTTCTTTATTTAAAAAAAATCATTTAAAAAGAAAAGATTTTTTTTTTCAAACTTTCAAAGTGTAAGCACTTGCTTTTTTGGCTACATAGTAGTTACACTACTGCCAGTATGCACAAGGCGCCACATTATTACCCCAGGCTTTGGCACAATGTACAGTTCACAACATTTGTCAACTCCCAGTGGAGTATACAACCCAAGCTGCCAGTCAGGCGCCCAATTTCAGCTGGGTGGACTGAGTCAACTTACGGGCAAAGCCACTTGCCCAAGGTGATGCCACTGACATACATTTTCTTCTATGTTTCTATAGGCTTTTTTTAATATGTCAAGGGCGTGCCCATTAGAGCGTGTGTGTCTGCATGCAACATTGTGTTGAGAGAGACGAAGAAATCGAGAGAGAGCACTTGCCCCCGTCCATCTTTGCATACAGTTCGCGTATGTGACTATGTTGCCTTTGGTCACAGTCCTATGAGCATCCCCTTCAGGATCGTCAGCTGGGGGTGGGGGAGGAAATGATCTCCCAATGAAATGTTCCACGCTCCTCCCAAATTTTAAGCCGTGTTGCTCACATTCTTGGCGATTATTGCCCGAATCAGCCTTAATGTCACACTTGCGATATTTTGTGTTTTAATGACGTTTGTGGCTACTACAACCCCACCCCTTTAAGAAATCCTCCCCTCCCCCCCCCTTCTCCCTTTACAAACTATTAACAAGATCCACACACAACTATTTTAGTTGTAGACACTTACATCTGAGTTTATAAAATATATTCTCAGGACAATGTTTGTTTCACTAAGCGTACGAAGTGTGACTTGTCGCCGCAAGTGTACATACCGCCAAGTATTGCACTGAGCGTGAGTTTTTGCACTCAGCGTTGTGACATAGAACAGACCTTGAAGCTCAAAAACGTAGATTTCAAGCATTTTACGCCCGCTTGTACGAGTTCTGGTGTAGTGCTCAAGACACTGCTTTGCTCTTTGGTGTTTAATGCATGTGATAGACTAACCACAGTGCAACAGAGCGTTTAGTCACGAGCCTCATGCATTGCACATGCGCGACCTTCTCAGCCTCTAGAAATGAAATGAACTTGTTTGAGCACGCCCTCCGACTACCAGACAATATTACGCCTTCTGCGCTAGCTCATCTTTCATTTGGATGCCAGTAGATGTGCCTGTCCACGAATTGTTGATGCCAGTAGATGTGCCTGTCCACGAATTGTTGATGCCACCTAAGTCGCGTTGTTCTCATGTATAATCCTATTGGAACGGACATAATTATACTGACGTCCAAAGAAAGTATACCAAGATTTTGAGAGACTACTAAATAAATTCACAAATGCGTTGGAGATATCCCTTTCAAGACTTGGAAGGTTTATCAATGAGATGATGTCAATCAAATTACACTCACCGAAATCCAATCATCCTTTTGATCAACTAGGGCATAAAGACGTAAGGGAAAATAATTGAAATCATTTGGTATACCTTCTTTTTGACGTCAGTATAGTTTTGTAGCTTAGTTGCCCATGTAACATTCCACTATTTGTATATTATTTTCAATCAACTTCATCTTCATCTTCCTCGCAGAGAACATGTCTCGTCTGTGCTTGCTGAGCTCCACTGGCCACCTATCGCATACATAATTCACTACAAACTACTGCTCCTCACACACTGCCATATGTCTATTATGAAGGGTTTGCTCCGTATCTCATATCTCTCATTTCACTGCATAGCCCTGGTCGATCACTTCGCTCCTTGAATTCTGTCCTTCTCATTCAGCCTAGAACAACAACAGCCATGGCGGACAGTCTGCTGCTGCTGCTGCTGCACCTGAACTCTGGAACAAACTTCCACTCTCCATCAGACAAACTGACTCTAAAACCATTTTTAAGATAGCATTCAAAACATATTTTTTTCAGCTTTCTCTGTCATAGATTTGTTTTCTTACATTACGTTCTATTATTGTAACACCACCCTGAGCACGTGTAAAGTGGGTACAAGGCGCTATACAAACCCATTACATATCATTATATTAATATAAAGAAACGTAAGCAATCTCATATTTCTGGGCATAACGACCATGAATAATCTCTATCTAGAAACATTCGGCTATGAACTTACATTATAGCTAACTGTCGAAGCGTAGTAGTACAAGGGAACCACAGTCAACATTTCTACAAGAATCTACGTGGATGAAAATATCATGTTCGTAGATGTTTGCCAAATTGTTTTACTGTGGCACTGATACGCTTCCGTAGCTAGCAGAATTATTTTCAAAGTATAAATTGTACTCAATATGTAATCCATGAACGATTGTGGTGAATTGTTTGTTGCACAATGATTCTACTCAAGCAGGTTAAAATTGTTCCTCATGCATGACTGATCATGTCTACCCGTTTCCACAACATCATAATGTTTGTATGTATTCATTCTCTTTGTTTCTTCTTTCTCCCCCTCTCCCCTCCCCTTCCCTCTCTCTCTCTCTTTCTCTCCCCTCTCTCTCCATCTCCCCCATCTCTCTCCCTCTCTTTCCCCGTCTCTCTCCTCTTCTCTCTCTCCCTCCCTCTCCCCTCCCTTCTCTCTTCCTACTCTCGTTCTCTCCCATCTCTCTCTCCCCGTCTGTCTCTTCGTCTTTCGCTCCCTGCCTCTCCCCCTCGAGAACTCTCCCCTCTCTCTTCCCCTCTCTCGATCCTACTCTCTCTCATCCCCTTACTCCCCCCTCTCTCTCTCATGCTCAGACATCGTTCATCTGTTTTCTCAATGAATTCATTATTATTTAGAAAAACAATTAAACAATCTAAGATTATTTGTAATTAAGCAGTCAACTTAAATTCATAAAACATATTTAAGGTCTTATTATTGCTTATAAATAAAGCTTTAGGTGAATCGGCTATCGAGCAAATAAATCGCACTTTAAAACCCTTAATTATACAACTAATCTTTACGTTAATCTTTCCCACTCTTAACGACCAAGGTGACTTCGATACTGACAAACAATACAATCACCATGCAGTATCTTACGTCGTGTGAATTCCCACAGGAGGCCGGTCTGTTTGATAAATGCTTTATAATCGCAGTGTTAACTGATACCCTGTAACAATATCAGTGTACGCTGTGCTCGGGGTTGAACATACCGTCCGACCAATGTTAGAACCATTGTATAACTTGACATTAATGAATTTAGTACCCTATATCTTCTCTTGGTTGAACTGTAGCCGCCATCATGTAACGTTAATCTCGGATTATATGTTTCCATATTGATAAGGGCTTAAGACCGATTGCCATAAGCAACCAGATCGTATTGACTCCTCAGTGAAACAGAGCACTTATAGACAGTGTGTTGGACGATTTGAGAAGTAAGTTATCATTCTGATCAGCTAAGGACACTTTGAAGCAACAATCTTGTGTGTAACAGATGCCATAGTTTACTTTGGATTAATATACCATTAAATTGGTTATCAATTGGATATCAGCGATCCAGTTCGAGAACGTGTTACGCATGACATGGCGCAATCACGATAAGGCGGATTGGGTTCAGGCTCGGGCAGCAACCAGTGACAAAGGACATAATATAGAAATTAAGGTCGATAAGCATATTAGCAAGCTGTAGTTTGTAGTAAGATATAAACGCGCTTCAGTTATTTGTAAATGGGACCCATTCCTATCGGGACTGAAATGGACATCAGGACTTAAGTTTCGTCGGAACAAGATCGTTTGAGGTCAGTTTGAAATTAACTTTACGTTCAAACCCTAAAAAGAAGTAACAAAATGGCGGACAACGATAACACCCTGACGAATTCTGGTGAACCCGCTGATTCAGTAACAAAGGAAGTGGATGATACAGAAGATAGCAGTGTTAAAACAGAGGAAATAGCACCCGAAATAGCAACTGATGATGCCGCAAAGGATGCCCCAATAGATGATGCAGCCGAACCTTTGAATGATGGCACATTAGACAGACCTGACACTGTAGAAGGTGGACATGCTGATCAAGAAGAAGTTTCAAAAGGTAATAAGGACGAAATTACCGATGCTGTGCAAGATGACGCAATGAGTAAAACTGAGGTGGATACAGCGGCGAGAAAACCTGATGAGGATACGGTAGACGATGACGCAGGTGAACCTGTACCTAAAGCTCAAGAGGATGAAACTAAAACAGAAGTGGAGGAAGCAGAAACTAAATCCGAGGAAGAAGCAGCTGCAGCCAACATGGTGGATGGTGCGTCAAATGACGGACAGGACAATAACGTGCCAACGTCGTCGAGAACACTGACGCCACAGTGTACAGCAGAAGAGTGTAAAAGTAAAACTCCTGACAAAGGAATTGAAGACCAACCACAATCGCCACCTGTAAAGGCAGACGCTCCAACAGACTCTCCACCTGTATCTTTATCAGAACTAAACAACCAACAACAACCAGCTGTTAAAAAGGCGGCAATATCTCCCGAACTGCCTACCTTTCACAGTGGACCGATTCCTGCACGATCTGCACAGAGATCCAGGACTGAAATCCACGCTTCGTCTTCCTTAAACCAAATGGCCATCGCTGCCAGTGCCCAGAACAAGCTTCCGGCCAGCAGGTTGGAGGATGTCCTGGAACGACTGGGAAGGCATACCGAAGCAAGCGCGGGTAAGAGAGGCATCTGGTACAAGAGTGAAACCGGATACGTGGATATGAATAGCTATTCGTGGAAAAACATGGCACTTTATAAGGATTATCAAAATCACATGTGGACTGGAAATGGTACCATAAAGTCAACATGTAGGAAATAAGATTTATCTGTCAAGATTATTTACGTACATTTGCTTGGTCAGTACATTTTGCTTTGCTATCAATGGGTTGTCACGTAGCGACCTGTCCTCACAGAATCAGAGACCTTACATTTGGTAATACTAATTTGTTTTGAGCATTTGCTTTCACCAGAACAGTATTATTTTCAAGATATGGAATATCAACGAAGTGTCCCGCAAGAACAACATGTTTACGTCAGTTGAACGAGTATTGACTCACGAATGGACTCATGAGATGTGAAGTCATATTTAAGTACGGTTTTTCACGATTAGGTTTTATTTTGTTGTGAATTATGAGTACGGCCGGAATCAGGCATAAATTAAAATTTCGTTGATATGTAAAGTTGATGTCACTTCATGATGAACGAAATGTTATATTTCAATAAGATATTGAATTACGTAAGAATTACATATTATCTTTAAAGTATTACCATTTTACAGTGTAGAAATGTGTTATGTGTGTGCGCCCGTCATTTTACATATTACAAAATACAATTTGTGAAAATCGTTTACGTTCAGAATCTGTACATGCCGATTTTGACAAAGCTCTTGTTCCTTTATCTGAAATACAATCACCTTTCGCTCACACCCGAATGTTTTCTGAAAGCTCGGTCTACTATACAACATTATTTCTTTATTTGGGATTACATTTCCTTTGCAAAGTGGCTATTCTACTATTATTGTTTGGGATTAAACCCCGCCCGAGATTCGAACCCGCTTCCTCAGGGTTAGACATTCATCGCCAGATCAGCCTTGTAGACCACCCTGCCACCGAGACTTCGCTAAAAACGACATTTAGCACCCCCTGATAGGTAATTATCACAGCTTCCAATGCCGATATAGCAGTAGAATAGTCAGTGACAGTTTTAGGGAAGGATCAAATACAACATCATGTGTTTACTTAGGATGACATTTCCTTTGCAAAGTAGCTATTCGGCCACTGTTTTAGGTTCTACTCTGGCTTGGAATCACGGTGATGACACCAGATGTGGTACATGTTATAACGTTATTCTGAAAAAAGAAGAAACCGGTTTACTTGTGCCAGGATAGACACACAAAGACACAGATATTGGTATTTAGTGGTGGAAGATGGTCGATGTATCATCTGTCTCTCAGATACAAACACACTACGTCAACATTCCAATTAAACCTGGGCTGCGTAATCATGCCATTGTTGAAAGGTAACTGAACTGTTCCTCTGGACTATCTCGGTTATCAAGACATATTTAGGTATCGTGTGGGTAGTTAGTACATTCGCTGCTAGCCGACAGAGAGGCTTTGAATTCTTTCCTAGTGCAATAATTTTCTATGTCATAATATTTATTAACAAAGATCTTAAAAAATATCTGGATAAATAGAAGTGTCAGTCTTTCAAAATTACCCAGCCTTGTTTTAAATGTCTATTGGTTGAATCGTGTCTCCAACCATCTATTGTGATCACAGATACTGGGTAGAACATTTTTAAATCAAATTAATCTCAGCCGTGAACTGACAGATTAGTGTGAATAACTGAATTAGATTTCAAAATTGTTTCATGATGAATTCAAAATCTCAATGACACAAGTCTCGTGCACATATTTTTTTAGATTCGTATAAATCTGGTAGGGGTGCCTTTGGGGTGCCTTTGGGGTGCCATTTCTGTTCAGACGGAAACCGTATCTGTGTATCGCTTTGAACATAAATTGACTTCTTTTGACATGTGACCTCTATCTCGTAGTGAACGTTTATGAGCCATTGGCATGCTGTAGATTGACATCGGACAAATGCCAGTGTCGCAAATTCTTAATTAATGTGTCATACATGTAGTCTGTGAAACGCAAATTTAGATCAAGATACCGTCAGACAGGCGTCGATAGGGTCGACCAAGGGTGACAATTGACCAACAAGACCGCTTCATCTGAACAACAGCGTAACAAAATCATGTTCAAACGTCTGTTCAGATCTGACATCAACTTCACCTGCAAGCTACTGGTGTGAGAGTTAGTGGTCAGCCAATTCGTAATCGCGTACGTAGAGGGAACTTGCATGCAGGACGTTTTGAAGATCGTCACATAACAACAAGCCGTCGTTGGCATCAAGAGCAGCAGTCCTGGGACAATCGACGCTGTTCTGAGGTGATGTTGTCTCACGAATACATTTGAATGACATGCGCAGCAGAGTGTGCCGACGACGGAATTAACGGTTCCATAACGTCAACGTTGCTCTACAAGATCATTATTTTTGGGTTTTTTTTTGTCTTTTCCATTGTTCTTTTGGGGGGGGGGGGGGATCACTATTGCCGGCAGGACACTTCTACATATTTTTCAGGAGCGTATCCCCAGGTGAGTTCGATAATGATAGCATTCTGGAAGCACACTCTGATGCCATTTGAACGTCGTCCTGGGCCTCGTTTCGTGTTCTACAATGACACAACGAACCAGTCGATTGGTTATTGGTTGTTTTTAATGGATATCTCCTACTTGTTCTTAACAGAATAGTACGAGTCTTGCTTGCTCTAGTACTCAGTGAAGGTAAGGTAAACACTTTAGAGGTATTGGTGTTACATTCCTAGCATGAAATTTCGTATTTCTTTGTATAATTATTCGTTGGTCACTTGTACTCAGCGAGTAGGATTACGGTTAACACTTTGGACATACAGGTGTTACATTCATGAGTATGTTGTACATGCTGAGCTAGGCGTAGTCCTGGATTGATATTTTCTGATATATCAGACACAAGTGACCCTCAGAGATAAGGTTGCGATAAGGCTGAATGACGTGGTTAAAAGTCTTTAGCTGCACGTAATACTATGTCATCATGATTGATACCTCAAAAGCAAATATGAAGTACAATTTCATCTTTGAATTGTGGCAAGTAATGTGATCGATTGTAGCTTGAATGTTGTGTACGTTCAAACACCTCAAGACGACTTGAAGCATCAAGTCCAGAGATCGGACGACCCTTTTTTCTCCCGTGTCGCCTTGACAAACATTGGTGTCGTGTGGTTTTGCTCGTGTCAAAAATGATTTGAAACGAATGAGCACGAACGCGAATGCAAAACATGTAACCCCAAAACTGGAGCGCTTACTCGAGCACATCAGTTTGGCTTTGTATCGTATAGGCGTGACATCAATCCATCAATCGAACAAACAAAGCTGAGGACTTCTAACAAACCCTGTCGAACTCTAGCTCAGTGCGTCCATTTCCTTGCAAATAAAACAAACTATGTTGTATTTAATCATTTCCTAAACCGCCACTGTATACTCACTGCTCAGTGCTCACGTATATGTTTGTGTACGCTTGGTGTAAATCATACTTTTATATACCTTAATATAAAGTTACGATTCTATTAACGTCGCTGCGGCTGCGGTTGCAGTTGCGTAAGCGCCTGCAGTCTGTTTGAATCTAAACAGTTATAAATCCATTGACTGGTTCCATTAACACGGCTCTGGCTGCGGCTTCTTACATGGTAAGTTTCAATCGGTCCAAGGAGCAATTCCTGCGTCTAGACCGCGCGGCAAGTCCTGAAAAGGCCAGTTGAATCCGCAAAAATGTTATTGGCAATCTCTATTTTTGTGGTTACTTGATATAATTAATCATTTCGAAGTCGGTTTGAGGACAGAGTAATGATGATTTCTCCGGTCATCCACCAAAGCTGCACTAAGAATGTTATGTTTATTCTTGCTTCAAGTCTAACAGAATTCATGTTACTCTAAAGAGGTTCTCATCAAACTGATGTTTCTTTCTTCCTCCTGTCTCGAATTAGTTCATGTTCATATGCTAGTTGGGGTTTATTTGCTTGCAAAGAGAATTTAAATTCTATGCATAGTTTCTTCAAAATAATAATTTTCTTCGAACCTTTTTGAGACTCCTCGAAACTTTCCGCATGAGAAAACGCATTAATTAAATCACCGATCAAATCAGATACGCAGCAGCAGCTGCTTATGTAGCCGCAGCCGCATTAATAGAATCGTAGCTTTAGATGAGTGAAAAAGATACCATTATAAATTATTGCAAAAGGGCAACTGGCGTTCTGTAAGTATACACAGTGTATACTTTTGGAATGTCAGGCAAATCAAGGTCATTGATTTGGAAATATAAATACATGTTTGTCCACACTTAATCTGGGGCAACACATATCAGCTTGACCTTGAGACAATGGCAGTCACGTTTGTTTCGTTCCTGTTGTTCGCCGTTTTCAGTAAATCTTCCAGCAGTGTCAACGTCCCAGTTTTACTCACAAAACCCACTGGAGATTTGGGCGTTGAAGTTCTGTCTGTCTACCTTCGAGACCTGGGCCAGGCAGTCAATCTCATCCTATCTCAACAGAAATCGCACGAGCAGAAAAATGCGGCTTTGTTGTCTAATATGTTGGCCACACTTTCTCATCAAGCCACTGATATTCAAACTCTGAAAGCTCAGCTTAAAAGTGCAGAGGTCGATCGACGTCTTCTGCAGGCAGAAATTCAAATACTTAAAGAAGATAGTAACCACACTGGGACGACTATAACCTCGATTAAGAAAGGCGTTATCTCCACACAGTCGCAGGTCAACACCACCAGAAGAGAAAACATTAAACTGACTCAAGAAGTCAGACAACTGAGAAAACTATGGAACACAACATCTCAACAGCTAAATGGGACTAAAGTCAATGGCATGTATTTAACTTTTTAAAAATATTCTATATCTATAAGTGGGACATATCGTTTTATTATCTTTGATTAAAGTCAAAGGTGTTAATGGTTCATTCATATCAGTAAATAGTGAATATGTTTACGTAATGACATCCTCCTCACTTCATGACACCATGCCCGTTAATGGAAAGATAATAATAACTTCATACATAGACTCAGGTCTATTGTTCTGACGTCCCCAGTAACCACTACTTGGATAACCTTTCAACATTGAAGTGTGTGGATACCGGATATAAGACGATATATACATGCAATATGTAAAAGGTATTAGAATATATACACATATCCGTAATGGGATGGCGTTTTGCTTACAAGCGCGTTTTAGTATTCACCTTTGTTTGTCTATTTCATCATTATTATCAGGGCCGATCCCGGATTTGCATAAAGGTGGGGGGGGGGGGGGGCACCATAGTTGATGAAAGATATCATTATTTTCTAGGACTGTCCGGGTGCATGTCCCTGGAAAGGTTTGACAACTTAACATGCAAAATAGTGCATTCTCAGCTGATTTCGCGAGTTTTTGTGATATTTTGGGGGTTGGTTTGCTGCTAACATAGTAAAACAAAATTAAAAGGCCGAGCTAAAGGGGGGGGGGGGGGCACGTGTCCCCTGTGCCCCACACCCCGGGATTCGAGCCTGATTATATAAGTTTATTATTTTTCGGACGGCAATCATTTGGAAATTGGGTCGAATAGGGCATACAGGCATCACAATCCGTCTGTTCATTTTATTTCACTGTTCTGAAAGAATGTATACATGTACATTGTTCATCTCACGAAGTGTTGCCCATTACAATTGTCAAACTTAAGAGTATGATTCATATGTTACCACGTGTATGTCTCATTTAGATGGTTCATGGTTCATGCAGAAAAGAAGTATCTGAATACTGCCTTGAAAATACAAACCACATTAACACAATTATGTGTTGCTTCACTGGTCAGCATAATTCATTAGACGTGCAGATTCCATATGCACTAGTTAGGGAAACTACATACTAACCTCACTTTCCGTGTGCAACAATGAGATAAACTGCTCTCTAAGTCATCCGAGACTCCTATTCTACCCCACTGCGCCAGCTCCAAAAGCGCTCATATTTAATATCATAGGAATCTTGGGAATGTACAATTTCTTAAAAACGCGTCAGTTTTCTAATCCAATAATTAATCGCCACCCAACCCCTGCTTTGACGCCCACGCACTATGTCGACGATTTAGGGGATCTATTCATTGATCAGCAACACAACGTTTTGATCCAAGCCCTGCTGTACGGAAAATCGGGAGAAGGATTGAAAGAAAAGCATTATTAAACTTATGGGGGACATCATTTCTGCAAGAGATAGATATACCCATTACCCAAGCATGAGCTGCTTTTCGGAGGACCTTGTCATCTCCTGGACCACACCTATATATGACCGATGCGTCATATCTTTGCAAATGACATGGACAAGACTTAAATTCCAAAGTGAGATTTTAATTTCATGTTTTTGTTTCAGGATTCGCAAAGAAGACCATACTGTTTGAGGCAGTGCAGAAGAGTGATGTCACTTTACCGACCACAGACATCATCTTAGACACTGTTATGTACAACATCGGTGGAGGCTACGCTGCCTCTTCGGGTGTTTTCGCTGCTCCGGTACCAGGCACTTATTTAATGTGGGTAAACGTCTTAGTTAAACCAGCATCAAGGAATTCGATTGTTCTTAAAGGGGAATATCAGAAAAAAATAAAACTTGGGGTACACAAAACAAAAAAATATTATTAAGGCATCACCCAAAATCTCATGAAATTTGGAGCGTTAATTACGTTGTAATTCGATAAACAAAA
>JAUELE010194536.1:0-13446 GCA_031471655.1 Diodora aspera
TTCAATGTTTTATTTGCACAAAACAACTTTTGGAATGAGAAATATACATAACAATATGTACATGTACACACCCCGATGCATAAAACATATAGCATGTTTCATACTTTTGTCGACTCTCTAAACACCCCTGGGGTCCTTTAATATGTAAACGGGCCTTCTAAAAATGTCTGAGCAATCCTGTTGTCTACATTGTTACGTTTTACTTTCTATCGATATAATACATGTGAATGATGTACATGTATTATCTTGAACAGACCGCCATGCAAGTAACACGTGATCGTGGATAATCTGCAACGCCAAAAGTTTACTGATGCTCTCAACAATTTTCTCGATCGTTTGCAAGAGTTTTAAAACATTCAATCTGCATTCGGCACAACGCGGTGACGTGTCACTACATGTACTTTTGTCCAACTATTCAGTAATAGCCATGTCGTGACGGTTAATGTTCATGCCGGCTACGAACTTTGGCACTTAGTATTGGCTCTATGAGGAATTCAAATTACAGTCTGCTGGAAAATACAACACGAATCTGTTACAATCTGGCAGGATAAATGGGATACAACATTATTTATTGACGTAAAGACTCTTATAATGTCTAAGCTACAGTTTATGTTATTTATTTAACACAGAATTTTCCAAACATATGTCCTGTTTGGGAACACGTATCCATCTTTACTAGCTTAGCGCATGTGCTCTATGTTGTAGACATTCAGTGAAAAGCAATTGGCACTGGTCCCAAGGCACATATGACAATAGAATAGTTAGTGACATAGAAGTATAGCCGCATCTAAAACAATATGCTATTTGATCCCTTAATATTTCACTGCTGTTCTTCAAAATGACAATGTTCCAGTTCCACCTTACGCGTTCCACACTCTCTCCACACTCTCTCAGACAGAACAGTTGTCAAGGCCCTTAGTGTTTCGAACTGTCTAAATGCATTTAACAATCTTCAAAATAGTGTATACTTAGCGTCATTTTTATGCCAGTTGTTCATTTAATTTGGTGAATGGATACGGCTTTGTTTGTCCCAAGGTGTAACCGGAATTGTGTTTGGTAGAGGAAACATCCCATGATTGATGATATCCCGAAGCCAGTTAAGGTTTATGATACAAACAGAGTGTAAAAAAGACCAAAGGCAAAACTATGTGGTGTGAATGCGGAACATCTGCTGTTGATTGATCTCACAACACCAAACCTTTTCAAAGTGTTCGTATACTTTCCCTTCATAACGACATTAATTAAATTTAACTCCAATTGTGTTGTTTAAAAAATAAGCTTGACCAAAAACGCTTGACTCTACCCATGAGGTAGTTAACTCTTGTTACACCTCACAGATAACGTCAATTTTTCAGTAAACTTCAACAGGAGTCCTTTTTATGGTAATTGCTATTTTCGACATTAAATACAACAGACAAATACATTTTCTTACAAAATACTCAAGTTTCTAGGGATACAAACCTTTCACTCATATTTAATTATGAAATATTTAGATAAGTTACAGCATATATAAGCGAGTGATTTTTATCAACACGGTTTTTGACAATATTTCAGATATACCACCTTTACATAGCATCAACGTCAGGGTTCAATCTCAGGTCAGAAAGAAAGCAACCTGGTTGAGATTCGAAACCACAACTGCTTGGTAGCAGATTCGAGGTCAACAAGCTATAACCACTTAGCTATCCGCAACTCTCAACTGAATCATGATTGGAAATAAAAAAAGAACTGGTGGTCTGACCTTTGAAACCCCCCCCCCCAAAAAAAAAACAACAAAAAAACACTGCCTGCAAACCAGTTACGGGCAATTAACTCCGACGTTTTTTACTGAGAGGAGATTTTAATCAAAAATCAAATAAATTAGTAGTAATTAACTACCGAAGTGAGAATATACATGTAGACCTGTACGTTAATCAGACTAAAACTGAGCTTTGCATTGATTGTTTTTAACAGATTGTGGTTTCAGAAACGCCTGCAAAAGTGTGGAAGTCAGCTCAGCGTCTAATCCTCGAAACGTGAAAGGTATTGAATGGGCTACCTTTTACAGCAAGCATGAAAATGTCGAGGACCCTTTACCTTCATAGATGACCTTTAGCTTTCACGAGCCTTTTGATAAATAACTGCTCCATAATTGCAAATGAGGAGCCATTCAGCAAGATTAAGAGAGATCCATATCGGAGAAAACCGATTACAAAAATAGTGGATGCAAGCACATGGTTCATGAAGACAATGATGATGCGTGTTAAGTCGTCGTACGTGCGGACTGCAGATTAATATGAGTAGAACTGAAGCGTGTTGTCAAAATGATTAATGCTGGGTAGGGTTTTCACGGACTCAATGACAGTTTACTGGATTGAAACGCCGATATGATGTACCATTTGGTCAACATCCTGTTCACTAGATCTATAAAAGAGACTGGCGAGGCGAGCCTCAACAGAAGCTGAACTAAGTTCTGAGACAAGGTAAGAATTGCTGAGTTCGACTGTTGATTGTCAGTTTTTAACAGTTAATGAAATAATTCCGTCAAGAGCAATATATCTTTAAACATGAAAAATGACATAATGGTTAAGTGAGCGGATGGGTCATAACATTACTGTTTTAGGAGATTTCAAATCGCGCTTGAATTTAAAGTTGGATACATGCTCCCGAACGCTAAAATAGTTCTGAAGCCATCTGTGTGAAATACATAACATACTTGTAAACTGTAAATACATTGTAAAAGTGTATGCTTAATTACATAACGCCGTATTCCCTTATTCCCTGCAGATACAGACACATTTATTTCTACCTTTTAATAGCCAGCCTAATTCCGATCCTTTCTTTGAGGATTTGACGAAGACTGTTCCGTTTCCGAATGCATTTTCAATATGAACCAAATTCATATGTTTGCAAGTGTAACGTTTCCCAAGGTTTGCGAATATTTTCAAGATTCTGTTGGAAAGCTCCGAATGTATTTTTCTATGTCATGGCATGGGGGTACCGAAATAAATGAGGCTATTCAAGAGGCTGTAAAACCGACAAATAATCTACATCTGTTCTGTATTAGTCGTGGTATGAACATAATTTTATGAATATTTATCGTTCTATAAGTTTTTTTAAATGAAAGCACTGAATTTGACCACGTATCCAACTTTAATTTATTCTTAGATATTTAAACTGTTGTGGTGTGACGTTGTTTCCTAGTAAATATCAGATCACAGCTGTTCACACAATGATTTCGTTCTTTGTTTCAGATGAGATTCGTCCTCCTACTTTTGTTGATAGCTTTTCTGATGGTGCCTGACGCCGAAGGTTGGCGAAGACGTCGACGACGACGACGATGGTTTAGAGTACGAATCCGTATTCCACGCGTGATCCGAGTTGTTCGCACGGTTCTTCCTATTGTTAAACCCTGTAAGTTGTATTTTAATATTTGAAAAAACAACATGCGTCATAAGTTCATGTCACCTGACAGTGACCAAGCTTTGCATACATACATTTTAAAAATAAAACAAAAGCAATAATTTTAATTATATTTCAGATTAATGCGTTTGTTCAACAAATTTAATTCCATTTCTGTCTAACAGTGCTTAGCAGAAAAGTGATAAACCTGGAAGACCCTAGACTTTCATCAAGTCACTATAATGACACTAGAGCGCCTTGTTTCTTACTGATATCCCTATAGCTAGCCTGCCAGTCACGAGTCGCAGCATAGAGAGGATGACGCATATAGTGATATCGATACATAGTAATGTATATTTAATAAACAGAGACTTGACTAGGAAGACAATCAAGCCACACATTAGATTGAATATGGCTCATGTAATTAATTTTGGTTGATAGACAAAGCTGTTGCTGAGAAATATACCTGTTCCATACAATCTTTATGTTTTCTATATATACCTTTTCAATGTTGAGCTTAAATTCCATCTTTAAAGTCATAGGAAGACGGGATGTTGAGAATCATGATCTTGACAAGGATGGTTTCATAAGTCAAAAGGAGGCTGAGCAAGTTTTCAGTACAAGAGAAGCCGAGGACTTTCTTTCTCTCATGGACACTGACGGTTAGTAATCAAAATATTTCAGTATTATTATTTTCATAGTTTAACGCCAAACAAAGTATATATAATCCGTTATTTTACTTAATTTAATGTCAACTTTTAATACTAAATATAATTCTGGACAGTCATTTAGCAGACTGCAGGAAAATGAAGAGGCACTCGGGACATAACCTCAATGGGGGCTGTATTAGTAATTAGTCATACGAGCACGAAGGTGTTCATCAACACTTTGATAGATTGTACAGACCATTTTAGGGTCACGTTATTGGTGTATCCACATATTACGTCGAAAAGTTAATTTTCATTTTATGCATTCAGGTCTCTCTGAAAAGAAAAGAAAACAATTGTCCATATTAAGTTGTTAGTTCAAGACGTCTGTCAAATCTAAGTTTTATTGCAAAATACAGTTTCGCAGAATTAACCCTTTGATTTAACTTATAAGTCAGTGCAGTATACCTAAAATGGCTTAAGCCTTAAATATTGGTATAATATGACTGTTCAGCGATGACTGGTCACTTTAAAAGACGACCTTCGCAATGATGGTAGTTGGCAAGCACTCAGAATGAACGGTTGGTTAATAGTCAAACGTCTGGCTCAAGTTCAGCTGGCTTGATAGAGTGCTAGGTTACGGTAATATTTTGTATAGAACAGTCATAGAACAGTTTTATACATATGTACATGTATATATATAGAATTGGAAAAAAGTAAAGTAGAAACTTCTTTATTCGTGGCTATCGCTTTCAGCATTCGCCTCTTCAGGCCACATACAATACAAAACGAATGGTCAATACATATATAGTTTGCAGAAATATTTGTAAACTATATCAAAAAAATATATAGGAAAAAACAACATTTATATTTTACCTGAGTATAATTCATTTGTAGGAAACTCCAAAGTAAGTACGGACGAATGGCAAGAAGGTCTTCAGGATATGTTGGCACTTGCAGAACGAGGTATGAAGTTTATTCAGACAAAAGTATCATATTGCAAACAAACAAACAACAAATAACAGGAGTGTAAGAATGTATATCAATCTGGAAACGATTGAAACGTGGGAGCACTTTAATGTTAAAGGATATCCATTTACGCATGTTTTCTCTCAGATATCGGATACAATCTTGTTTTCCGTATATTCATTCCCAAAGCTCACAAATGACAAGAAAACACACATGTAGCTGTTATCTCAAGCAACAGACTTCGGTTACTTTACTTGAAATCTGAGTATTCTCTAACGTATGTTCCTGTCTTCTTTTCTGCAGATGTTGATTCCTTCCCGGAGTTTGACGAACTACAGTAATCCTGGTAGAGTTTTAACCAGACGCCGGTTTTCGTCAATCGTAACTAATAAATGTGAATGCATGACACACAATTTTTGTCTTATTTGGTTGCTGTGAATTACTCAAGAATGAACTGGAGGAAAAATGAGGATACATACATATTCATGGTACAGCCATGGTACCGACTTTCAATGAACAACATTTTCATGACTCATAATATAGTGTTTGAATGATGCACAGCAATCTACCAAAATGAAAATGGAAATGATATTACTGGTGTGATTTTCAGCGTAAATACTCATATGTCTCGCCTAAATAGCTGTTTCCAAATACTGTGGCAGAAATGATGCAGGCAAACGTCAGGGGATCACATGAAGTTTAGCCGAACTTTCCCAGCAACAATAATTCCTCTGATTGAAACCAGCAAAGGCACGGCTACATCTAAAGTTCCGTTAAGACCCTGAGCTATGATATAGAAACAACTCACTCTACTATAGCTATCTCAGCATGATCCTGCCCAGGGTGCAGCAAGGAAAACCAATTTAATCCCAGGAATAATAACCTGCCTCTGATATTACATATACAGTAGAATCTGTCTCAACCGAACTTGATTGGGACCAGTGAAATAGTCCGGTTTTCCAAAAACTTAGACACGATAACAAATTCAATCAAAGGTCCCACAACAACAAAAATCAGGAATGTTTATGTAAAGAAATAAATCAAAGTCTAAACTACATCCTATAAGGAACAGTGACGCGGGATGGCGCGGTTGTTAGTGCTTCCGCCCTGCAATCAGACTTGGCGGTTGTGGTTACCGCCCCCCCCCCCCCGGACACAGCGCCGACACCGACGCGATGTTAATGAGAACGTGGTGATGTGACTGAAAGATTGCCGAACACCGCGTTAAACCTCAAATAACTCACTCATTAACCTATAAAGAACACACGTGCCCAATTTCCGTATTCACTTCCAGTTACTATGGGATATATCCCCCGATCCTCCGAACGTCAGACTGACAGGCCGATCGCTATGCACTCCTAATACAATGAAAAGCATGTATTTTGGCTACAATTTCTCCGAAAAGAATTAATCAGAAGATTGAAACGTGCATAGAACACAACCCCACATAATAATAATAATAATAATAACAATTTGTTACCTTTTCAGGAATTTGGTTTACATCACAGAGCATGACAAAAAAACATAAATATAAATACAGACATTAAAAATATATACACAGATATGAGTAGGAATTACATGAACATTGACAATATGTGAAGTTAGAGAAAACATCAACAAGTGCCCAGATAAATATGCGTGTAACTTGCGTTAAGATTTGTTTACAAGGAAGATACTGTTTGGAATAAAGGAAGTACCAGCTTTTCTGGTTTTAGCAACGGGTATTTGATAACGACGACCTGAAGTCAACTGTTTGTATTCGTGATGTAAGAAATGTGTCATAAGAAAAACACCTACTAAATTTCAGTTTTTTAAGCTCCAGTTACTGTGACAGATATCCTACGGACAAACTTTGGGGGACGGATGGGCATTCTGATGGATGGACACTGAACGCTATATTTCCCTCTATTTAGTATTCTAATAAGTATCAAAATGTGAAAAATAAATGGAAAGGCGTAATGCCGCCGAAAAAAGGCGTCATAACGCAAAGGGAAAGGCGTAATAACGGGAAAATGGCGCAACAGCGCGAAAAAAGCGAAAGGGAAAATAATAATGCCCATTAATGAGTCATTAATATATCCGTAATTACAGGAATATTAAATGCAGTTAAAAGAGGGAGACGAAGGTTAATTGGAGTGTTTGTGTCTGAAGAAGATGCAAAGAATTTCACAATGCATTTCATAATAATAAACTGAAAAATATTTGTTTAATGTATATATCTCTGCAATCTATTTATTGTGTACTCTTGACTCGTGCAACGTGCAATCTATTTATTTCTCCAATACTGTCTGCAAACTATTTATCTTCGAAATCTTCCAGCCGCCTCCATATAAAACTCTCGCTCTCAGCGATTTCTTGATTTTTGCAGAAACAATGACTTACATTGTTCAAAGAGTGCGTAAAATCATACGTGGAAGGCTATCAAGCACATGTGTTACAAGTGTTGTACGGGTCTTCCCACTTACCTAGCACCTAGTGTTTAGGTAGGAAAATCACTGAAGCTTAATAATCCCGCTAACAATGGAGGTATTGCTGGAATTTGTTCCCTGTGAAATTGTACCCGGGGTGAAAACTAACACATAAGACAAGATGTTTCAGGCATCATTTATTACAATACAGGATAAATGTCTCATACACTAAATTTACAGTGGAGTTCACAGTGCCTAGTAGCCAGTTAAATATGACACACAATCAGCGAATTCAATCAATGTCTTTCCTCCAGCTTGGAATTGTCTCTTGTATTGTTCTATCTGCACATAGCGACGCTTGCGTGGAGGTGGTCTGGCACCAGCCCTGAGCTGAAGAACACATGCCTTAACCCATGACTGCTCCTTCTTAAAGACGTCAATCATCTTAAATAGGTTAGGGTGGCTCTCTGCAAAAAAGTCACTCAACTTCCGATGCCATCCTTCAACATGGTTGGTTGTTCTTGGAACCTCGGTGTCAAAGTGATTCCAAAGTCTTAGACCATGGTTTCCCTCAACCCAGTAGGTTGTCACATAGTCAGTGAAGTTCTGGATGCGGTCTCCATCTGGTGCATCTTGCAGGGCTTCAAACCAAAGGTCGCTGACCTCTTCTACGGGTACAAGGGACAAAGCGATAGCACGTCGAACAAGCTGTCTGACAACTGGGTCGTCACGATATTGCTTGATGAAACCATGCTTCTTGACGTTCTTCCAAATAGCCTGGCTATAATGGAAAAAGCATCGCTTGAGTTCTGGAAATACAACAGATATGGCATTTTGAGCTGTAGTCTAAAAGTCTGTGAAAACATGGTTAGGATAATGTTGTGTTGAGCCGCACTGTCTTTCAACATATTAAAGAAACGTTCATATGTTATCTGCTGCTTGTTTGGTAGAGGTCCATACACAAGGGGACACATCTTCTTCTCAACAAAGGCATGAATCGTATATATCTGACCAAAGCTGGAAGGACACTTATCAAAAGTACCGTCACAGTAATACACACTGGCTTGGGGGAGCAGACACGGGTTGCGTTCAGTAGCAAAGATCAGGATCTCGTTCTGGTCCCCTTCGGTCGCTAGGAGAAAACGGTCACCTGTTGATGTATGTGTGTAAACTTCTGGAAGATGGATGAAAGCACGGTGTCGTGGTTGACATGGAATATCCTTGACTCTAGACCGGTACAGGATGGAACGGACGCCGTCGAAGGTCAGGGTTCTGGAGATGATGGCAGGGTCAGCTTCGTTAGCTCTAAGACCTGGAAAAAAATATCGATAGTGTAAAAGATACTGCATCAAAAGATAAAAGTTGAAAATCATTTTTATAAACATCAATTACCAAATATTTCTTTGATAATTGATAACTGGTTTAGGAGTGGTGCCATAGTAAAGTCATCAGTAACAAGTCGTACAGTACATAGTAATTCATTATTGTATATATATGTTCCTTAGCAGTCACGAAAATTTAAAGCAAATACCTGCCAATTCCTCCTGATAGATTGATGGGATAGGTTTCGGATGTTCTCGGGCTGTCTCCTTCAAAGATGCGATGAAGGTGTCAACTGCAATCTTGTTCGCATCTGAGACATGGTTGTGTTGATCCCTGTATGTTGTCATGAGACCATCCTTGGTGTTGATGGTGGCCCTGCAGTCTTTGCTGCAGCATCTCAAATGGATTGATGTGCCCCTTCTGGTCTTCACACTAAACTTATAATCCATGTAAACTAAGTACTGACCACCACGGCCATTCGGGATAAAGCGGGTATTCACCTGTACGTTCGCCATATTGCAATGATGACTGAATAATCTTCTTTGCATTTTATACACTGTTGACAATGACCAATGTTCAGTTAATCAAAAGAACAGTTATGATTGAATAAACAAATTTTAGCAATTAAATAAACATAAATCATTAGGCATCACATTTTATTCTTATGAGTACATTTAGTATCTGTCATGGGTTCAGTGATGATTGGTGTTCAGCAATCACGATGTGGTGACATGTTGTGACAACATGTTAGGTGACCCCTAATCCCCGAAGCTAGCAAATTCAGGTAGCACAACCACTGGACCTTGAACATTAATCCACCCAGCCTGCTGGGTAAGTGGGAATGAGCCTTGCTGTACTCTGAGACGAGCTCGGAAACTATTTACTTACAATCAGGTGCATCCATGTGCCACCTTGTGATTCCGCTTATTAAATAGTTTAGACAAACTTTAGATTTATTCACGGTTATGATGTGAACAAAGAATAAGATTTTACACAAGATGCTGCTGTTTCCTGATGAATTGTTGTTCTGTCAGTCTTGGCTGCTGTTCTACTTATGTCACATTTTTTTTAAGAATTCGTTTAATAGTAACTGTTTGTGGGGTTTTTTTAGCATTTTGTTTTGCTTTATTTTATTGTATTATTATTTAAAGTTTTGCTTAGAAATATTAATAATGATTTTGGATTACATAGGTTTTAGCAGTTAACTGGGTTTGTCTGAGAAAAGTTGCCAGTGGTGAATACGATTTGTTTGGTGGGTTAAGTAGATTGCGTATGGTGAGTTTGTCCTGGCCCAATTTAAGTGCGAGTTTACGGCTCTGGAAGGTGTATTTGGTGCCTTGAATAAGTATGATCCGGCATGAGAAAATTGTAATAAAATCGACGTAAATTATGACAAAACGTGCGGAAAATTTTAATACACACCGCCTTGAATTGTAATTTAAAAAACCCCATTGCGGTTAATTGTAATAACCGCCGACGTGAATTGTAATCTTTTAAAAACATTGCGTTGAATTGTAATACATACCGACTCGAATTGTAAATTTTAGACAATTGCGGTAAATTGTAATACATTCCGACGTAAATTGTAATTTAACAAAACAATGCAGTAAATTATAATACATACCGACGTGAATTGTAATTTTAAAAACTCATTGCGGTCAATTGTAATACAGACCGAAGTCAATTGTGATAATTAAAAAAAAACCATTGCGGTAAATTTAAGTTTGGTGAACGAATGACACTTATGAGGTGTCTTAAGTGCATCATCTGCTGATCCAGTGTGTGTGCGTGCGAGAGTGCGCCTGTTATATAACTACTCCTGTAAACACTGTCAAGATTTTCCCGGTCGTAACAAGTCGTCATTTTGCTTTGGAAAGGTATGGAATGTATCCACGTTTCGGGGTCCTCTTTCTTCACATGTGTATATTAATCATGGGGTCGATGACTGTTCAAATACAACCTATGCGAGCCGGAATTTTCATACAGCATGTCCTATTTTCTCAATGGAGACTGAGACGGTCTTGCTTCGACAAGCGCAATACGTGTGAAGCAGATATTAGTTGCAACTTCTTCTCCGGAGGACGACACATATGTGTTTGGAAGGCTGCCATAGCAGAAGCCAGTTTTACACGTGACAGAAAATCAACCAGAATACGTAGTGTCCGACTTCTTAAGTGTGTCGAGTGTTGACGAGTCAGTGATAAGGCGACCAAATAATCACATCGGCACATTTGTATTCATTTTTTAGATGATGCATTTAACGCCAAGGTACAGATCTGTTACTTCTGATGTAATTGTGGTTAATAACCAATACACGGTGATTGAAACGCCATTGCTTAAGCAAGCCTTTCAGCATTGGTGTCTGCAGTGTCCAGGAGCAACTCAAAATCCAGAAGGTGTATGAACGTTGTTGTATTTGCAATCCGCCTTGTCACTGTACTAGCGATTGTTGGATGAAGAGGTCAGATGGAGGTTCAAGAAACGAAAACATGCGGTAGATGTCATCGACCCGGTCATCAGACAAGAAACTGTGGAGGAAGATATCAAGGTTTCAGGGAAACTAGAGTGTGTTGATGAAAGAGGTCGTAACTCATCAGCCAATGTTGTTGGCAACAAATGTAACTGTTAATTTAAATCCGATCCGCAAAATTGAAATGAAGGGAAATTGTTTGTGCGCAGTAATCAAACTCTATACTACTCAAATTAGAAGTCCTGCTATCACTGGAATGGACATGTTCCCAAGACTGCAAGTATGTCTGTCTCTTGGTGGAAAAATACTCTACAATTCTTGTGAGGAAAGGATTTTTAAATTGAAAATCTTAGAATTGTAACCGAAGTAAGTGGAGTGAAACAGTGGCCCCATTTTATCAACCTCATCAACTTTCATTTGTTATGCCACTCAGGCTGTTACACTTCCTCTGTGTACCAGGAATGTTATTCAAGACACAGCTACGTCATCAGCGAAGTTAGGCATGATGGGAATGGTGGAGTAAGCTGACTGGAAATAAGAAACATGGCATTGCATGTGGTAGAGTATTAGAGACAGTTAAAGACGGTAATCACGTGTGCTTACATTTGACAAATCCGCATAGTACAGTATCAGAACTGCCAGGGGGGGGAGGTCAGTGATTGGAAACATTCTCATTTGTAAGTAGCGACTCCCCTGTAATTGGCACCATTCCAATGAGGGATGATAGAGCTGACGTTCCACCAAAATTATTCCAACATGCTTGCCCCTGTGCTTTGGAACACCCTACCTCTCTACCTCAAAAGTCTCGACTATTTTTAAAATCTACAATCAGTGACTTCACCATATTTGTACACATGCACTGTACATATAATTATATTCTCCCCACCTGATCATGCACAGGTACATGTGTATGAAGCAGATGCGTTATGAATATGCATTATTATTTTTATTTTTTTTATTATTATTATTATTATGATTATGTACTGATTAAAAAAGATAAATATGCAGCAAAGGAGGGTCGGGTGGTCCTAGTACAGTCACTCCCTGAGGGATCATCATTAGCTCAGGAACACTTGCCACCTCTACACGCAACCCAAACAGCGAATGGGACTAGCTCCCAGGAATCGCTGCCCAGTCGAACCCACCAAGAACCTTGCGCAAAATATGGAGGCTCTCCAACTCAGCAGCCTTCTGCATTGCACAGACTGTCAGAAAGGCTGTGCTCTCGATGAAGAAACCCGGGACATTCCTGATCTGATTTCGCAGATCAGGAGGAACCAAACCATGGGCACAGAAAACAATGGGGAGTCGGACAACTGTGTACTGGGGATGCAGACGAGATTTCAAAAGCGAGGTCAGCATGCTTGGAAAACTTTTCGACGATCTACTTCCCTACATTGTTGTCGAAACGGACAGAAAACTCAATCACATACACAAAATGAGTGCATGTAGAAGAATATAGGGTTTGTTGAACTCAAGTGTCCTCAAGCTGTAGAAGGGCTTATTCTAGGCGATCTTGAATGAGTCCATTTCCAAGACAGGCTGAACCTGTTCAGCGTCATACCAGGGATCGACCTTATTATTATTATTATTATTAGTGGCATATGGTGTAGCCTACATATAACCGAGAGATCCTTTAGACATTTATGCAATTTGATGTTAAGATAACTATATCCCCCTGAGACGCAGTATTTAATGTTTGTGCCGAGAATGTTCGGTCTGCACGCTTCACACGTGTCATAGAGCGCATAGCTTCGTAAACTGGTGTTGATGGGACAATCGTGACTCCCAGCAGTCCAGTGAGATAAAAGGAAGACATAGCGGACGAATGACATTAGGCGACATTTATTGTTAAAGCGGTGCTACTCAGGATAGGCCTGCAGCTTGACTTCTCTGTCTGTCTGTCTATCTGACTGACTGATGGCACCCCAGCATGTTAGACCGGGGGGGGGGGGCGGGGTGAAGTTTTAAAAGTTTAAAAAAGTTTAATTTTAAGTCGTCAAGCTATTGCTCAATCATTGCCCACTGCGACTTAAAACAAATCCGTTTTATTCTAATCTAAATCCTTTTCTTTTTGCTTCGTTTCGTTTGTGCACGCCTATCCACGTAGCGAAGTCGGCTTTTATATTCGCTCAGGACTGCACGTGCTTTGCAAAGGCCTGAGACGGCAGTGTGCGCTGTGAGCATACACAACGTGGGGGATCTACTCTTCGGAATTTAAAAATAAACATTCAAAAGAATTCCCCTC
>JAUELE010194646.1:0-13445 GCA_031471655.1 Diodora aspera
CAACAGAAAGACAAGCTCTGAACATCGATTGGCGTACCTACAACTTTGATTATGTCCCTTTAAGCCGAGTGTTACCAAGCAAATTCGTTTCGCACGTTTAGAGGTAACACGACCAAATAATTTCAATATTTTTTTTAAATTAATTTGCGTGGATGGTGATTTATGATACAAACGTGCTCATCTGTTAAGTCTGATATTGTATGATTTTTTGGGCATAACATTTATTTAATGACATCGCTTTCCCCGAATATTGTTAAGCGAAGGTGCAAAGCGACAAAAATTCAGTGTTATCTTTCCCTACAGTTTCTTCTTGTACTCGCTTTGCGCTGGACTGAGGTGGTTCGTATCAAAAATGGTGACGTGAGGCATACGAGTCCTCTGCCCGGTCACGGAAAGAGACGAGTAGTTACGATTGAGTACAAGCGCTCGGTGACTATCAGTATAAACTTAACAAAAAAAGTTAAGGACCCCTATTTTTTCCATGAAAGTAATCTTGGGTCCTAAAAGACCTCCATACCTTAACTTTAACCAGACATCGCTTTAGAGAAGTGTGTTGCACGTGAATGTTAAACAATCGTTTGATGAACTGAAAACGTGTCAAAACAAAGGTTGTTTTGTTTGAAGCTCAACAGATATTAAAAAGAAGGTTTATATTGCTGTTTTTGACGGTTGTTTAACTTGTGGCACCATCAGCAGACAATATGTCTGGAAGACATACAACGACAGAGGAAGCTGCTCTCGCCGTTGGGTTGTTTGACAGTGGTTTGTCCTTACGCTAACATTGGATCCGATGATCCGAGATGCATTCTTTTAACAGATGAGTCAAGATCCTGCCTTGATTACAATGACCGAGGAAGATGTGTCTGGAGGGTTTTAGAAAATTTCGAGGTGCAAAATTGGTCAGGAAATGTTGGGGGCGATGTGAAATATTGTGGAGATGTGAGTTTATGTTGTGTCAAGTCTTTGTTTATGAGTTATCGCCTTTCATAGGTGGCTGTAGCGCCTACTATGGTAATCTGGTACCATATCAACTTGTCGAGCTCGCGAACGTCGGTCTTAGCGTTGCGTTCTGGACTGTAGCTGGGGTTTGGGATAACGTAGAATGTTGCGATTTGTTTTGATTCGAAGTTAAATGTATATGCAAGCCAGCTCGGGAAAGTTGTTCCCCTTTCATATTATATTAAACCCTAGAAGTACGAAAATATAAAACGGGCGAACCAATTTAATTTCTGGGCCATTTAGGCTGAAAAATCAGGGAAATAATTAGAAAATTTAACAAAACATAATTTTTCATTTTTCATAAATTGACTGACCAATCAGTGATTCGAACCCCTGTGGGTGGTACCACTGACATTGTCAGTGTCTCAGTGCGGGGCAGGGACGAATCCTAGAATGTCTGCAAGCTTTCCAACACCAGCCGATCGCCCATTCAACTACTTACCGGGCTAGACGTTGCTTAACGCTATTACGTTCCATGTCTGAAACTCCTGGAACAGTGGCGTCCAATGGACCCAATCACACTTTGGCTTTTCTTAAAAAGTAACATTGTAAATGTTGTTTTAATTATATATTTATTTCGAACCAACCACTTCTTTTACTTCGTCAGTTATCAAAATAAGGCAAAAATGGTGTCTTTTAACACTCATTTGCAATACAATTAATGTTATTGCAGAATAGATAGCACAAAGAGCAACATTATATGATATACATGTATGTGTCGTGCCCAGTTCTAGGAATTGCTCATTCTCCAGGATTGAGCAAAGGCATTGCCCCGTTCCCGGGATTTAGTCTATTAAACAATCACCTATATTGGGCAAGCCATCAGTAATTCACGGGGTTTGGGCAGGGATGTTGCCCATTACTGGGGAATGAGCAATTCCTAGAATTGGGCACGACATATTGACATATCCCACAAAGAAACCCAATATTCAATTAGATTCTATATTATGGCTTGGTTTGTCATCCCTGTCTACCTGGCTTGCATGATCTGGTGCTTGTTGTTGTGATTGCCTAGTTGTCCTATGAAACCCGAGTTGTCATTGTATTTGACCTATGTGCTAAGCAACATGCCTTCTTTATTCACTGTCTGTGTGTCTAATTTAAATGTACACATGTCTGTAAATCTACATATGTAAATATACGGTTCAGAATGGATATGTAAATAATGTAATATTTATGTCTTGTATTATTATTGTATAAATGTAATATTGTATGTTCTCTGTGTCACCCTGAGTGATCTACGAGAATAAATCATGTTCTATTCTGTTGTGTTCTGCTTAAGAACCGCTTCACAAACAGGATGTGTCTGAAGTTTAACTGAATACTCCTACCCCAAAGAATGAGAACTGTCGTCGTGTCATTTGGACACCTCATTGTGAATAAAAAAATATATAGTTGTCGGGGGATATTTTTATCAATGTGGTTAGAATTACATTTGCACTTCACATCTGTCATCCAAATGTGCTTTCACTTGCAGTCAATAAGCAATGTGGCTACAATTACATTTGCACTTCACATCTGTCATCCAAATGTGCTTTCACTTGCAGCCAATAAGCAATGTGGTTATAATTAGATTTGCACTTTACATCTGTCATCTAAATGTTCTTTCACTTGCAGTCAATAATCAGAGAGTTTATTTGTATAAATGGCCATAAGGCCAACAGTACATCGTGTGAACAAGAAAATGTACAAATTCGCAGCACACCTTTATATAATAACAATCAAACATGTTTAGATGTTTGGGCAGATATGAAAATTATGACATCTGATATGTATAATAAGATCCTATATAATTGATAGTATAGAGGCAATTGAGTTACGTAGTCATTCTCTTACGAAATAATTATTTGATGTAACAATATAGCTAATTTAAATATAGTATTGTCATCATTAGAATTACATTTGCACTTCACATCTGTCATCCAAATGTGCTTTCACTTGTAATCAATAACCAATGTGGTAAGAATTACATTTGCTCTTCACATCTGTCATCCAAATGTGATTTAACTTGCAGTCAATAATCGTATTCAACTGATTTCATTAAACATTTCTTTGGTTTCAAACGCGTTTCCGTTTTATCTTGCTGATTTAACTAATTCGCCAGATTCTGATTCTATTTCACATCAGTTAAACTTGTGAAAATGAGGAGAAAATACTAGCAGCCCTTCACTCCTTGAGATGTGATGAGCTGGTCTCGTTCATAGCACGTACGTAGCAAGCGTGGTTAGTTAAGCAGCGGCGAGCACTGATTGCAGTTGGATGGGTTGCCGGTATCCGTTCATCAAGGGTTCACCCTGTCTCACACTGATATACTGACAATGTTAGTGGTGTGAACTTCGGCAATTGGCTTTGCTCATAAGTGCTTCAGTCCATCCAGGTTACCTTTCAGGAGAGAGATGGTTATGTGATGTACACTCTCATGGGAATTGAGAAGGTTATGTGTTGTACATGTACATTGTTTCAATTTCATATAATAAATATGAGAAACATTGTGTCAATAATCTAACGGTAAGAATACACTGAGGAAATTTGATAAGACTACCAATACTGTGATCCAAACACAAATCCACACAACAACAACAACAATAATAATAATAATAAGTCTTCCTATAAAGCGCAGTTCTACAAACACGAAAGATTGCTTAGTGCGCATGACAACTAGAGTCCGCCTTTGATCTTGAATTTTAATAATAAAGTTACACGTTTTATTCACAAGTTGCCTTTAAGACAACGGGAAACTAACACGCACAGAAATCACATCGTTTGCGTTTGCTTGCATGACAGGTTATCACTCCGTCAATATGGATCTTGTCAACATCCGTATGATTTTGCCTCCGGCTACTGACATCTCGACTGACATGATTCATACCTGATTTAGATCGGGCCCCCTCAGGAGTAACTTGACGATAACAAATATCCCAATAATTAATGAACTAAGGGGATTTTGTCATGTGATTTTGAATCCTATAAATCGGTTTTATAATGATACAAATATAGAATTGTCTTGAACGTGTGAATGGAATACCCATTTATCGGGGAGTCAATGCTATGTCTTTAATTGTTATACAGTTGTGATGGTTGCGAACGCTTTTAAAATGATATCATTCTTCGGATGCTGTTAATGAAAACAAAAAGGAGCATTGTAGCTGGTGCACATCAAAGTCATATAAAATATCATACCCTCTGAATGCATAATTACAGAAAATACAGACCTTTTTTTCGTTACAAAACTTTTACGGATTGCGCCGTGAGTCACCGTTTACAAAGCAAGTAAAGTAAATTTGTAATATCATCAAGTGTGCAATCAAGTTGATTTTCATTCTGATGCATTTTTCATGAATACATATTCTGGATCAATATTAGCCTTTATTATTATCAATATTATTATTATTATTATTGAAAGATTAGTATTTTACCATGACTCAGTTAAACAGCCAAACAAGAAAGACCGTGTAGGCATTAGTAAACTCTTCTGTAAAGCAATGGATCAGTCAGTTCATGGGGTGATATCACTGGTTATCACTGCCATCTTGTGCCCATACAAGTCAGTGGAGCATGATATTGCGTAATCTTTTCTGTAAGCATTCGTCACCTTAGGCATTAGTGGACTCCATCAGCTGTTCGGCGACTATGATTGAGGAAGGTACAGAACCGAAATCCCGCTATGTTTGATTATAATTGAGGAAGCCTCGAGTGAAGCACTCACGAAACGCGTCAGACGTATTTTGTTACCAGCACAACAATGAAAAGGTTATCAAAGATCAAAGAAAATCGAAATCGATTGACTTTGAAGCTCCAACGCTATTTTCAATTAATTGTGACATTTAATGCAATTGTAAAGCATTTATCAGTTTACTTTGTCTCTTACAAATGCCCAAGCACATCATTATCCTATACTCCTGTCATGATATGATGTTCCGCATTTACCCTCAAACGTGTTGGTAGATTGTAATAATTATGTGACATTGTCATAATCTTGCTTTCGTGAAGTTCACGATGCTCCAACAGGCGTTCCATTTAATGTTTCCGCGACAAATAATCAGATATCTCTGTCATGGTTTGTTGGAAGCTTGGCAACGACGCCCCAGTTTTGATAAACGGAGTTGTCATCCTTCAACACTGGACTAAGTCTTTAGACCCCATTGTTTCCAATATTGACGTTTGATATGCAGAAATATCAAGAAACATCCGTATAAAATTTACTACTGATAACATTCTCAAGTCATCATCATCGTCATCATCATCATTATCATCAACATCGTCGTCGTCGTTATCTTCATCATCATCATTATCATCAATATTCAATTTGGAATCGATGTATACTGACGTCCAAAAGATATGATACAGAGAAAATGATTCTATCCATCAACTTTTTGTGCCACTGTTCATAAAATGTTTTCCAACTTTTTTGTGCAGTATCATTTTGGTTTCCATCGTGTTGAAACATCACGTTCTTAAATAAATATATCTTAAAATAGCTAGCCAGCCTATTATTTCTATGTAATTCTTCAGTCGTCTCTGAAAGTCTTGGTGTAGTTTCGTGTTGACATCAATACCATTTTGGATGTTCAAGCAATGCCTCATCTATTCCTAATTTGTGTTTGAATCATTTCTAAGTCATACTGCTGCGTATTCATTGACATATGAAGCTGTCGTGTCGTTCCAAGGACCCCGGAGATAACACCAAGGTTAACGTTTATAATTCAAAATGTTTTTCTTGTGGTGTGATATATTCTTAATACACAGTTATGTCTACATAAAGGTCATAATTCGTGTTGTTTGTGGCCATGCAAAACTTGCACGCACGTTGTACATTTGATCTGGAGTGAAATCGTCAATCATCCACACTGAAGCCACTATCATCTCTACACGACATACAGAGATCTCAACCAGGAGCACGGCTTTCTCTCACGATTCTTTTATGAATATAATTCACTCCAGGTTATCAATATCTGGCTGTCATGTTTGCATATAACCTTCTCTTGAATACTTGTTGATTTAATATAAGAGAAACTGTATCGGTGGTTCGACGTTTAGCTCAGATAGAAGTCAACTAACGTAATAACAATCTATGCCATTATTGTCATAATGACCATTACTGTAGATCAGTGAACCAGTAGACTGTTGAGACCATCTATCCCTTCACGAAAGCCTTACTTATTTAGACTCCTAAATATGTGCAAACAAGTGAATAAATATTAATAATAAAATAGATGTGCGGTTTCTACACCAAAGGGGGAAACTTCACACCAAGCCCGAGACTGTTATTCTCTATCCTCCGGCCCCAGTAAATATATTTCATGAAATGTAGATCTCCCCCCGAAAAACACCCCTCAACTATCGAAATCGTAAGAAATGTACAACCTTTTACACGATTTTCAGCTTTCGACCCAAACGGGTAGTCCAATCGACATCGAACAGAACCCTTTTGTGGCTGCCTGTACATCAGTCTGACGTCACCGCACTATTTCCTCGAAAGAGACTTCGAAAGCAGCATTTCATTATTCAGGTTCATGTATATACACTGTAAACAAAATGTGGACGAGGTTATTAATGTCACACATGAACATATATTGTCGAACAGCCTTTGTGTTTACTGCCATGCAAATGCAAATAAAGTGCTTTCCTACTTTCAGATGTAACGCGGAGATTTAAGAAATGTTAACCAAAGGGCTGTGCCCCTCAAGTTTGCTTTACCAATACATGCCGAGAACTTTCTAAATGGTGTGTCTCTGAACACAGGCCTTGGCGTCAAAATAGTGTGAAACTTGAATGCTGAAAATCAATGTGATATACAAAATCAGCCGTTTTCCATCTCCTACAGCAGCTTTTTCAATCTTTTTCACTTTGATCTGCCTGCAAAACAGAATAGGAATTTTCAGGTTTTCATTGGGATGTTTAACGTGCATTAGCACAAGCCTAAAGAACGGCAGTTCGATATAGTTACCAGCTATATTTATATAAAGTGGACACATGGTACGTTGGATCAAAAGTGAGGACAGCGACTACTTTCAAAAGCTCAACTCACTTTGTAAAACACCCTTCACACCAAATCGTTACGAGAGTGCTCCACTAATAGAAGGTTGTAAGTTATCCACACAACAATCTGTCCAATCGTACTTAAAGTTGATTGAAATCGATCGAAGAGGTTTCTTGCATTTAGAAAATCTAATTGAAAACTCGTTGAATGACTAAACGCTGAACTTTATACACGTTTGGAAAATACAACCAGAGGCACTGTTTTAAGCCAGACTAATTTAATGTCCCCTTGACTTAAATAATGGCACTTGTCCATTTCCAAACAGCTGAAATGGATCTAAATGGCGTCCAAGGTGACACGTGGCTCCATTATCTTGCCATAGGAAAAAATAACTCATTGAAGTTAGCCGTCTGATGTACCATGCTCACGCTGTGCTTGCTGTAACCATTGAGATTACCCCTTGTCTCATAAGAATTATTTTGTGTCAGTAACCGAAGTTGTTAAGCAACGTTATTAATGGTATCTGAACAGGATCATATGCTTTGACGTGTTCGTCAAATTTGTAGCGTTCCTTACCTTTGAGTACCTTTCTGGTACGTCTGGCAGTGTTGAGTGAGTTGTGGACTACACTCGCGGCTCTCTTGCCCAGAGCGGGGCTGTTATTTTCTGTAGGTTCCGGGGTAAAATAACACCAGTTCTGTCAGCGCCGCGAGGATGCTGTGAATAAAGACGTCAATCACACCTTCTTGTCAGAGCTAAACATCTTCTTGTCAGACCTCGCAGGATCTGTATCCACTGGAATGAAACCACGAGCCAGAAGAAAAACTCTACATCTCTATTGAAAAGGAAGGGATGCAAAGAAATCCGACTAGACTAGGGTGTGTTTACCACAAGTTTCAGTGTCACGTCAATGGTGATGATATTTAGTAAGTAATAAAGGAAGTGGGGTGTCATATAAGATGCTTCTAAAACTGTAACAATTTCCAAGAAATTGCTCGAGTACCTTTTAAGGTGGCCACTATAATTTCATGAACATGTCCTGGCGTTTCTCTTGCCCAGAGCGGGGCTGTTATTTTCTGTAGGTTCCGGGGTAAAATAACACCAGTTCTGTCAGCGCCGCGAGAATGCTGTGAATAAAGACGTCAATCACACCTTCTTGTCAGTGCTAAAAATCTTCTTGTCAGACCTCGCCAGGATCTACATCCACTGGAATGAAACCACGAGCCACAAGGAAAACTCTACATCTCTATTGAAGAGGAAGGGATGCAAAGAAATCCCGCTAGACTAGAGTTTGTTACCACAAGTTTCAGGGGTCACGTCAATGGTGATGATATTTAGTGAGTAAAAAAGGAAGTGGGGTGTCATATAAGATGCTTCTAAAACTGTAACAATTTCCAAGAAATTGCTCGAGTACCTTTTGAGGTGGCCACTATAATTTCATGAACATGTCCTGGCGTTTCCTTGTAGACATTAAGGGAAAACAAATACACTGAGCTAACATTAACGCAAACATATGAATTAATATTAATGATACGTACATAGGAGATCATGCTGGTGAATATTACACCTTTTTAAGCTAAAATATCCCATGGCAAATCAATACTGCTGGGTTTTGTTCATGAGACATATCTGTTTGTGGGCGCGGATTCTATCTATTGTCATTTAATATTGGAGCTGCTGTTTCCGCGATTAACGATGGTATGATGTTACCCGATTCCCTCGAGTACGCTTTATTGACGCCTTGTCGGCACCAAAGTCACTCGATGGAATTCATCAGGACGATCCTGTTCACGATATGAAGTACCGACTTGGCCTGTTGGATGTATTAACTTTTGCCGAATATTATGGAAGACATTGGTTACTCACCCATTGGAGTGATTGTCGTGCATCAGTGCATCGCACATTTACTCATTTGCAGCTGTATTGAGCGGGACAAGTGGAGCGAAGTACAACACAGGACGAACTCCGTGTGATCTTGTGATGACTAGTCAGATGCCTGTTGCCAACGGTTATCGTGTTTAAAACGAAACAAATTATATCTAACCGAGACAAATGTCTATGGTAAAAATATATCAAAAGATAACAACATGTAAATGTACACATATACTGACGTCCAAAAGAAAGTATACCAAGATTTTTGAGAGACTACTGAATAAATTCACAAATGCTTTGGATATGCAAGAGATATCCCAGCAAGACTTGGAAGGTTTATCAAAAGATGATGTCAATCAAATTACACTTACCGAAATCTAAGCATCCTTTTGATCAACTATGGCATAAAGACGTACATGTAAGGGAAAATAATTGAAATCATTTGATATACTTTCTTTTGGACGTCAGTATCGAAACACGACTTCATGGTTTATTCGTTAAATCAAAATCTACAGGAATGACATAATACATTCCCATTAAACGTCCTCTGGCTGCATGTGCTCGACACACGCTACTACAAGCTACCACAAGTGGTGTCACTTCTTCACGGAGACGTTGCGAAACATAAGAAGTTGTTAATCTTAAAGAAACTTTGAACTATTTATTGAGTTACCGCCAACTTATGTCCATCAAGGAATTAATAATATATCATATAACTGTAACTTCTCCCAGAAGGCTCTTTTAATACGGATATATGTATTGAATATTTACAGATCTTTCCTTGGTCTAGTTTAAGATGATTAAATGTATTCAAGCATTAAATGCTTACACGAGCGTTTCTCAACGTTGGTGTCTTTACAAATAGCATATTAATTTTGTCGGGGAGAATTTCGGAGAAAATGTATATATTTTATTATTTTTTTGAAAAATTTCTGTATTTGTCGAGGATTTCAGAGCCCTTGTCGGGAACTTCAGCTCCTACGTCGGAGAATTCCTGGTTCCAATCCTGGGTATGACTTTGCTGTGAAGTATCGTTAAAGACTTTTTGGCGACTTTGCATTGTTGACATAGAATCGGTGAGTCAAAAGTTGAAAGGTTAGAAGAGGGGTCGGGGGTCGCCAAACTCTTAGATAACGTGAAAAGGGGAACGAACTTGAAAAGGTTTTAGCTCCATTGGTTTTTATGCAGGTTATTGTTACACTCGTTAACTAATACTATGAAGTGATACCACATTCCATCATCCAACCATACAAGTTCACGTCCGACTTAGCATTTATAGATACGCCTTGCTGATGCAGGCCGGGGGCACTGAAGCATGTGCCCCCCTGTTCAGCTCGCCTTTTTTCAATCCCCCAAATCAATACTTGGGCTGAGATTGAAAAAAAATCAACATGGTAAAAATTGTGCAAACGTTTTCCAGCCGAGCTTTCCCCCAGAAGCCCAAGAAAATAACATCTTTCATGAACTATGTCGTGCTTCACCATTCACAAATCCTAGATCGGATCCGGGAATGTACTGTACTTGCTCTGCGTATAAGCAATCAAAACACTTCACAGCTAACACCGTGCCTGGGGTTCTGCTTCTCCAGACAGTTAATTTCTCTCTGTAATTGGATTTGATGGCATCTTGATTAAGAAAACATCCAACCAGAGCATTATGTTTACCTGACCTAAGAGAAAAAAGGATTTCTTCTCTGTCGCTAACATCGTCTTTCCCATTCACAAATACATCCAGCTTACAGTCGCAGTCACAGGCTCTCTTTCCTCTGGTTTTGGACTGTTTCCATATGCATAGGGTTGATGCTGGTTAAACACTGCACGTAATGTTATGTAAATAAATCTTCCTCACTCTATTGCAGTGATTTGGAACAATCTTCCCCAGCACATGTGAGACTCGAATCAAACTGCCAGATTTAATGTGAAAACATTATGTATGAGGACCGTACTCGTCGACTGAATATACCTGACCGTACTCGTCGACTGAATATACCTGACCGTACTCGTCGATTGAATATAAGCGTGTAATCGTATATCTGCAAGGAATTCATACTCCTTTAGAATTGTATTGATTACATAACTTGGTACAAATAGCATATTATTATTATTGTTATTATTATTATTATTACATGTAACTTGACTAGGCCAGAACGCCAAGGCACAAACGCTGCTCTCCGTTAACTCTACACTACTGCTAATTGAATAAATGTATTCCCAGAGTAGTGAGACGTCTTACATCCTCCCTTTCGACACACCCGCGCTCATGCAACAAAGCAGTTGTACAGACTAATAAGAGTATCCAGTAGCATCAATTTCCTGGCAAACATCCAGTCACACACCAGTTGTTTCACACGAGACGTACACTGTTAAACCTAAAAGGAGACGTAGGCTTGGACTTTTATCAAGAGTAAGGCTGTAAAGTTCCTTAAATATATGTAAGATCAGGGGCTGGTTATAATTCCTGTAACTTTTTATGCCTTTCCTTTTTCCAGGCAGGGTCAATCAGAGGTGGTTATGTTAGAGTGAGACGTTCAGGTTTCTTTGCCTTGACTCAGGGTCAAGTGGGAGGGTATCAACTAAAAACACATGTGTTACAGCTAAAATGGCGTTCAAGATTAAAATGGTCAAAATGGGTATCAACTGAATATTGACTTGTGATCGGTTGAAACAAATTGTCAGCCTATACTGTCATCCAAAAGAAACGATACAGAGGCAAATGATGACAACCTTCATCAACTCTTAACCAATCTTACTTTCGTGGAGTTTGGCTCATTTGGTTCACATGGTGCCGAATCTACTTCTTCTTGAATACATATATCTGAAAATAGCCACAACTTGGCTATTTTTCTGTAGTCGTCTCTGAAAAAAATATTGGTATAGTTTCTTTTGGACGTCAGTATATTATAAGCTGAACGTTTCCTTTTAGTGTTTACACTGTACAACAGTCAATAGGACAAGCCTGTAACAATGTAGATGACTATATTTCGTGTTTCGTTGCTTCTCGAACTTCCTTTCTCATTTTGTCTCCACTTACAAATGCTGTGAAATACACCAGGTTTACGTTCAGCAGCAAAACCACATTGTCACTAGTAACCTGAGCACATTAACAACTATTTGGTCTGTGCTCGGTTTCTTTTGTTTAGTCGAGCTGTCGAACATTAGGACTCCGATCGTGTAACCAACTGCAACCAATGTGTCTACTAGGGCACACACGCTGGCCTGTTTTCATAAAGAGATTCCGATACTTGTCATCAACATTCATTGTCATCTATCCTATTTAAGTACAGAATCAATTGCGGAATGCTGTCGATCCGACCTGATAATAGTTTTCGGTAATTACATTGAAACTCAATAGCCGAAGTCGCTGTATTAGGCACGTTTCTTGATGTATTCCGTCTGTGGGTTGCAGTGCAGCGTGTTGAGCTCTAAACACTGCGCTTTCAGATGTATCAGGCCGATGCCAGCTGCCCAACAAACCTTGATCTTCTTAATCCCCATGCTTTACTGCTCATTATGGCGGACAATGTTGATTTAGAATGGCTTTTAGCTTCTATCGATTTGACTGATGCCCTTTAAACTAGAGTCGAAGTGAAAGCCATCCTGTTCATCTAGACTTACAATCAACATCGTGGAACATCACGCTCTACATTCCAATGCACACAGACACACACACGTGTGCAGATTAGTTCATGCTTCTGGTGGAGTTATCAGTTTGAGTTGAATCACGTTGTTAGGTTGGTGGCTGACGAAACGTTTTAACTGATATCCAAAAGAAACAGTATCAATACTTTGCAAGACGCGCGCAGAAAAACAAACGTATGTTTCATGCGTGTGGATTCAAGAACGAGTTTCTTTAGAATGACAGGGTCAAATGACAATCCACGACAGCAGAGACTCTTGATGAACAGTGATCCAAAGATAGACTTAAATTACTCTATGAATAACTTAATTCTATTTTCTGTTATGCTCCTTCAAGAGACAGCATTCTACAGTCCACAGTTTCATACATGTATGTGGAATAGCATATAGTCCAGAATTGCTCAACTTAGGTTGGACTGACTCAGGGTTCTGCAAAAATCCACAGTCATGGGACAAAACTAAAGCCTGTCTCCCACTGTGCGAGTAACGCCTTGCAAGTAGATGCGAGTACAGGCGAGTCCAAGCGACAAGCGAGTGCTCGCAAAGTGGGAGAGCATTTACTCGCAAGCGCTCGCTAATACTCGCTGTTCGCTATCATCGGTCGCAGTCGGTCGCAGTGTTTTCAACATGTTGAAAAATCTGGCGATCTTCGCTATCGTTCGCAAGCACTCGCAACTCGCTAGCAGGGCGATCGCAATATGTGTGAGCGTAATCGCAGTTACTCGCAAATACTGGCAGAAGGGAGGATGGTAGCGATTTCGGCCATTTCGTCTGCCTCCAGGAAGTAGCAGACGACAAAAGGAAAAGCAGAAACGTTTGGTCGCAAGGATACTCGCAGTAAGTCGCACAATGTGAGAACATGTTGGTCGCTATTGGTCCTTGTCTCAGTCGCTCGCCAGCGATCGCTTATCCCTTGTACTCTCTTGTACTCGCATCTACTCGCAAGGCGTTACTCGCAC
>JAUELE010194743.1:0-13445 GCA_031471655.1 Diodora aspera
ACGTTATGTCCAACTCGATATATCTGCACATAAATTGCATTCTGTAAATGCTACTATCATGCCTGATCAACAATACACAGCGAAAATAAGGGTTAGAATTTCATCAAGTCCCTGTGACTGTGTTGATACTATAATGCCCTGTTTCCTACTGATACCCCTTTACTTAGCCTGCCAGCCACAGGTCCTAAGTCGCAGCATGGATCGAGAGGATGACACATTACCTATATACAGTGATTTAGTTTAACTTAGACTGATAAGGACTCAGGGACTTGACCAAAACTATCATGAGGTATGCGAAGGTGAATTCAGGCGGATGGTACTATTCTGACACGCTATTATGATTTTTCTCAGTGGGAGAGGGGGCTATTGGAGAACACCTATGCATGACTCGACTTGTAAATGAATCGGGATACCCCCCCCCCCTCCCCCCATCCAACGACTCACTCACTGATACTACCTATGAAACAGGGGATACATATAGCAATTCGTCGGGGGAAATTGCGGAGAAATTGTGTGCATTTTATTGTGTAATTTGAAAAGTTGTGTATTTGTCAGACATTTCACACCACTTGTCGGGGAATTCCTGGCGTCACCCCTTCTATGAAATGGGATCACATGTAAGGTAAAGGTATACATACATGAAAAACTTAATCACGTTAACTAACTTGACAGGGTAAGCGTACAAATAGGAAACAGGCACGCTTCCCGATATCGCTTATGGTTAGACTTTCCTCTCTCACATGACTAGCGGGTGTATGTGTCCACAATCTCAGACAGTCTGCCTGTCTCTGTAATATACTTGACTTAGGTGTCAGCGACTTGAGTGAGTGTCACATTTCTTACCATGGCAGTGCGGTTTCCATACTGCATCAATCTGTCGCACATAAACTTGCTGAAAGGCAGGCTAGGAAAATCCATCGGTTCACCTTTGAATACCCTCGCCATGTTGTTAGCACTCCACATAACCCAGTTGCTAATGTTATCTAGATATGACCCACATGTACAAGTCCCGTTCAAAGGGTGAATGATGTTATGAGTACACTACCCCGCGTTACGCTCCCTCGAGTCAACGTTTATCGCGTATGGTATTGTTTCGAAAATAGGACCGGGTACCTAATGCTTGTCGTAAAAGGCGTTTAAACTGGATGAGGTTTTATCGATCTCCTTTTTAACCGTATTTTCCCTCGATGTGCAGCTTGCACTTTTCATTGTGAATCAGTCCAACAAAAAAAGCGTCTGTTGCAAAGGTTTCCAAAACATCCTCTTATTGGAAGTAGTTGAAAACGTTCACTGTTCTGATGGTTGTGTTACATCGGTGATCGGTGAAGACACACTTTCATGAGTTTTGCTAGTTTATGAGTGTGGTTTGAGAGCGCGAATAATCCAAGTACACGCATAGTTTAAGGTTTTGCAAGCATGTACTGTAGCATCCTCGAAATACTTGATACTTGTGATTTGACTAACACCTTATTTCACCAAGGCTTCAAACAGGTGACAAATGTCGAGGATGGTACTCACTCTCTTTCAGCGTGTACTGTCGTATTCATAATAGTGCAGCGTATGTCACACAGTGCAACCAAAATTGTTTGACCAGAAACAGGATGACCCCGGCCCACTTGGCGGAGCAACATGAGTTGAAGCCTTGTAAGCGTTTGCATGGTTTAAACGCCACTTAAAGGGATCTATTAACTGTACAAAGTATTTTAACCACTCTAACAACACGCAAACATAAATTTATATATTTTTGAAGTAGCGTTTGACAAAAAATTAGTTTATTTTGCGTCTTTGTAGCATAAAGTCAGCACAGTAATCATACACAATATATTTACTTCCTGTGTTCAAAGTTTTAGGTCACTATAAATTGTATTATTGAAAATATCGACGTTTTAAAGGTAGTGAACATTTCTTCGGTGTCCGGTATAGAGAGCAGACGATATTACACCAGTGTACGGTACTGAGAATACGGTATTGATCTTAAATGGATTCAAACAAAAAAGCAAACTCATTATTTTTCGCATTAACAGTTTTTGTGTCTTTTTAAGTGTATCGCGGCAACCATACCGAAGAATCTGTTAATATGTTTAGCAGAGGCGAATTGTGGTATGCGGAAAGTATTCTGCATGCACTATTTTTATCTGCAAACGGAAACCATTGCGACAAATCCTCATGCTTTAGGTAGGCCAAATTAGGGGTTCGAATCCTTGATGCAGTGCTCCAGATAATTTTTCCATGCAAAGGAGAACGTACTCCTCATTTCCATAGTGAGGGCTACAGTGTTGTGTGAAGGAGTATTTTGCTTAAACATAAATAAAATCAATTGCAAACTGGTTTCAGAGCATTTGTAATTGAACCAATCAGAGTTAAGTTACTGATATTCCCTGCAGGATGCCGATAGATGGATGACATCGCGACCCAGCATACGTAGCGGACATCCATGTGTCATCCTTTCATTAAGACAAGGTCTTGATGACAGATTGTCGCTTTAAAAATTCATTTTACAACCGCAGCAATTGCCCTATTTTATCGCCAGATTGGAACAGAATTATTATGTGAAACAGCCAGGACAAGAGGTAAACATCGGGAGAAAGGAGATAACATTTACACCAAGCTTGTAAATTCTTACAAACTTACAATCATTTGCCCACGAGGTTTCGTGCCTTCTCTGGCCGCATTGTTTGCACTACATGATTGCAACCGTATACGCTGATATAGACGTTGACAGTTCTGTAAGAGTTTATAAGAGCTTTGATTCTGCCGGAGGGAGCGTGTAGTCTTTTGTGCAGTAGCCAGTGCATCGATGATCTGAGGCGCTCTCTGATCATCATATGACCTTTGCTACGTCAGTACCTGTCGTAGTAAGCACGTTTCACTGCATCGGTTCCTCAGCTAATACGGACTCTCTACTTGCTGACACCGACCGTGTCTGGAATGACACGAAAGAGCACGTCTGAATCCCAAAAAGAAGGGAGAGGGGCAAGTTAGTGAGACAAAGACCGACCATGCCAGCGCAGTGTAATGTTAGCCCTTCCCCGATTAAATTTCCAAATGTGATTGCTGATAGACTTGTTCCAGAGTATCTTCCTCTAATAGTGAGGTGAGTTGGTCTCGTGCAACGCACGGAGGTCACGAGCTTGCAAAGCAACTTCGAGCCCAAAGAATAGTTGGATCGTTGATCGGCTGGCGTTGGAAAGCTTCCAGGCCAACAACGGTTCGCCCTGCCTCGCACTGAGTCTCTGACTCTGTCAGTGGTGTCACCTAGGGCAAATGCATTTACTCGTAAATTTCCTCAGTCCACCTAGCTGAAATTGGGTACCTGGTCGGAATATGGTGGCAATTGTGTAAGTCAACCAACTAGCGCCTAACATGCAGCTTGGGTTGTATTGGGTTGGGTTGCTTGAGTTGAAAAATGCTCTTGATTGCGCATTGTTCGAATGACCAGGGTAATAATGTGGAACGCTTTGAGCATGCCCCTTCGTGATGTGGAGATTGGCGCAATATACGTGGCCTCATTAATAACTATCCCAGGTCTGAACTCGGACCTTGTGTAGGATGGAAATGGATGGTTGGGGGGGGGGGGGGTAGGCCTGGATATCGCAGTTGGCAAACTAGTTACCACACTTCCTGTCAAACCTTCTGATAGTTTGTATTTGAACTCAGGTCCAGAAATTGATAGGCTACGAGGGTTGGCTGAAACGTTCTAAGCCTAACTGGGAAAGACTTGTACAAAGTTAGCATTCACTTTTCAACATAGTCCCCTTTGAGGCTCACACACTTTTCCCCGAACAATGTTTCAGTGCTTCAATGCCGCTCAGGCAGAACTTTTCATCAGCTACTCTAAATAAAAACTGTCCCACTGCTGATATGCCGACATCGTTGTTTGCAATGTCACGACCAGCTAGCGCTTTCTGCAGCTTTTGGAAAGGATGGAAGTCTGACGGAGCAAAATCTGGTGAATATGGTGGATGTTCACGAAGTTCGAAGCCACAATCACGGATTGCCTTCATCACCACCATTGACAGGTGCATTGTCTGGTTGGAAGAACATCCTTTTTGTCAGGTTTCCAGATCGCTTAGCTTTAATAACCTCACGCAGTTGTGTCAGCAGGTTAGCATAGTATGCTTCATTGATTGTCTGGCTTTTTGGAGATAGTCAATAATCAGAACCCCTCGAGAATCCCGAAAGACTGAAGCCTTCACATTGCCAACACATTGAACAGACTTGGCTACCTTTAGTGCTGGTGAATCTGGATGCTTCCATTGTTTGAACGAAACATTTGTTTCAGGTGGAAAGTGATGGACCCAGGTCTCGTCCATGGTTACAAATCTGGCTAGAAACGTGCTTCAAAGCACTGCAAGTTGTCTCGAAACATGCAGAATTTAACACGTTTCAGATCTGCAGTCAAAAATCATGTTGGCACCAACGTTCCAGAAACCTTTGTATTTCCTAACTCATTGCTGATCATCTATTCCACCGTCACATGAGAGATGCCAATAGTACTGGCAATGTACATGTGTGGTCAATCTTCTGTCATACATACCCATGTCATGCACACCATCAACGTTTTCATCGGCGGTTGTTGATGACGGCCTTCCAGTGGGTAATCTTTTAAGCTCTCCCTACCTTTCTTGAATGCAGCAGCCCACGTTGTGATTGTAGCCAATGAGTACTGACACGGAAAAAGTTTATACATGTATTTGTAAGAGTATAGCAATATTGAGCATGATCCTAGGTGTTTTTAGCCTTATTTGGGCGCCACATCTGACATTATTTAAACGCATCATATCTACAGGCATGGTTTTAATCGTTTCCATCACTAATAGCTTATAATCTAATATCCTGTATCGTTTACGAATTTTAGAACAGTTTTTCACAAAGACTACATGTATAATGGTGCTGTTTAAAGTGAGTTTAGAACCAAACTAATAATGTCAGACTGAATGTAGTGAAACTAAAGAGTTACCTGCCCCTTTTCAGAAACAAAAGCGTTTTGCAATAGACTCAACATAATATTTGAAGAATTGTTTAAACTCATAAAGAAACTCTTACGTAACGTCACGGCGTTAACAGTATTGGGCCGGACTTATCGATTGCAAAAGAATTATAATTTACTGAGACATTTTGATATTTAATCTACATGTTAAAATTGTGATGCTGGCTTGATGCAAAACCAGAAGAGTAACGTTTCGGTGTTTTATGCTTATAGTGTATATTTTCACTCAGATTCGATCCGAGACTGGTGCAAATGGAGCGTTTACGTTTAGAATCCCCAAAACACGAACCAAAATAAACTAAGCCTTCAATTTCTTATCTTGCCTGAACCTGCGATGAAAGATGGCCGCACAGGGTAAATTATTGAAATACATAAACACGTCAAATACAAAGACATTATTCATTGCAATGTGTTCATTCACGGCGCTGGACGCAATTCGACTCGGTTACCCTACATGATGTCTTAGCCTACAGATTTGCAAGTGCAATTAGGCAAATGAACGTGATTTGCTGTTCCGGTGGCCTTGACCTTGATGATTACGTAGAATTGATAAGGACTTACGTTTTACTGTTTGGCTCGCATGCACTGATTTCAAACAGAAATATACTGTGCTTATTTTTATTATAATCTCTGGCACATATTTAAGCTTTGAAAACCTATTAAATTTGAATCTACCAAAAACAAGATATGTGTATCTATTTCTTTACGTTTGTCCGATTTTTAATAGACGAACGAAAGCAGGTGTCTGTTACTGCTCACCACGGGAAGCACGATTTGCACGTGCGTTGCGACCGAAAGAAATCTTCTGACACGACAATTCTGATACCTGCCAAATTCTTGTCAAGCCGCGTTTCTCACGAGATTCTGCGAGAACTTTGATAAATTTATTCGATATTTAAAGGAAGTTTCCGCGTAATTTGTGCACTTTCGACGCTGTCACAACGGGGTCTCAATAGACGTGTCGCTGTTAATTCTTCAAACTGTGACAAACGTTTATTTATTAGGGCTTCGAGAACCAACACTTTAGCTGTTTATTTGCTTCGTCAGTAATGGTGAATTGTATCCATGCCAGTCGCCATAAACGTGTAATTTGCACCATTAGCTGGATCCCTCCATACAGTCCGCGTAATTTACGAATGCCATGCCTAGTGAATGAACCTTTAAGTTTGCAGTACTTGTTTCAGACATAAACTACAGGAGTTTGAGCACCTCCTGCGTGTCTCGCATCCCTCTCGTGGCGCCGTCTCACGCGCGAGAGATCACGAGAGTTCGTGGTTATCACCCACTAATTGGGACTACAATGATGTACGTTCTCGAGACGGCCACAGGTCGAAGGTTAAAACAAACGGTGTGCATTTCAGGTTTATAATTAGCATTACACAAGTTTAGCTGTACACCTTATGCATGTAATGATTCTTCAAACAAGGGTGTGCAAGACAGTTTACTTCCCCGAAAATATAATTCATGTTTTGCGAAATTAATTCGCCATGTCGAGTTGATGAAATTTTAAATTCTGTTTTAAGTTTATATAGTTTTTACTTCCACTTTTTATCTGCAAACTATCATTGCATTTTTGACAGAAATTCAAACTATTTCCAGCTGCAAAGATTTTTTTCTCACTGATGTCAAATAAAAGTATTTACGACAATCAGATGTTTGTATTTAAATAAATACAACGAATGTCGTTATATTCGGAGGAGGGGAGTGCAATCGGAGCGCTTATCAAATTGTCGAATTCTGAGGGTGTATTTGGTCACATATGAAGGAGAGTCACGTGACCTGTCGTCGATCTCCTGTCGTTACTTCCGGTTTTAGCGACTCGGACGAAGCGCCAGGTCCTGTGCTGTATCTGTCGTCACTTTCTTTGCTTTAAAAACACAATTTTCATGCGTTTTAGTGTAGGTTTGTGGAGAGGTCGAAGTAATTGCTAAAGAAGTTTTTTTAAAACAAAACAAAAACCTGACAACACGAAGTTCACCTGTACCAACTAAATGCCGGACGTTATAGTCAAATTATTCCAAAGCACAGCTGTAAACTAAAAGCGGACAGGGCAATATGTATCATGAGATTGTCATTATCATGAGATTTTCCAATGAAACCTAATGATGATTTAATGTAATCAAATGAAGACGTAACATTTATCTTGGTGCCTATAATATCAGAAAGACAAAAAACTGTTGTTATTTAAAGTTGGATACGTTCGCATAAAAGCGAAAGAGGTCTGGTGTTATCTGTGTGAAATAAATGATATATTAAACTGTTAATCATACTTTGTAAAAGTGTATGCCTAATTAAATAACTCCGTATCCCCTATGTCCCAGCAGATATAGATGGATTTATTTTCTACTTTCAAATATACCAGACTCGACCAGTCTCTCGGAAATGCATTTATTTCGCATTCTAAGACCCGATGTGCTGAAGGAGATCGGTGTCTTTCACGATGTGAAAAGTGACAAACACGTTGTTGAGTGGATTAGTCGTGATATCTCCATATTTGGTCGTATATTTATCGTTTCCAGTGTTGTTTTGTTTCACAAGGAAACATTGAATTTGATCACGTAGCCAACGATTTGCAAGTTTCGAGTACTAGGTCTGTCAAGACAGACTGTTACCAATGAACACATGTAAATCATTGTCTAAGTAACTTGTAACGTAGCTTTCTCCACATGCTCTTGTGCACGACGAAGATTGCAGTGTTAGTTAACGACTTTGCAAATCGAAGTAAAGAAATCATTAGCTGAGTCAGACATCTACTGCGACCTGCACACCACGGCCACCATGTCTGAGGTCAGATATATAACTGATGACCTAGTTGGACATTGTCCATCTATTTGAAGTAGGCGTTGACAAGTAGATGAAATTGAAATAGGTCAGTAGCCACATGTGTTACCACCACTGTCATCGCCAGATAAACATGAAAGAAATGAATTGAAAAATTTGGTAGACAACACCACACGAACGGTAAACAGGATGTGGTCAGCTCAAAGGGAGGTCACTCTCATCTTGTCAGGTCAAGAGTTGTCCGTTTCTGGTTATTCGCAGGGGTCCATCCGACGAAACCAAATGTATTATTAAGAAACCAAGCGAACATATAATGCTGATGGAGACTGTTAGACTGTTAAACTGCTTTCTGAAACTGAACATGCACACCGTTCTTGTTCATATCACAAATATCACCAACATTGTTACTATTAGCACCTCAACTCGACATCTCAACACAACTTTCCTAATTTTTGAACCAGTTTATCCTGATTTGGGTGTTACGTCTTCTGTAGTGCAAGGAGAGTTTGCAAAGATCCTTCCTCTACAACAGTGTATGCATATTACTCTTCTAAAATACGTTTCCTTCTTTATCAAGCAGATTAAACACAAATAAGGTTCACTTTTTCTCCGCTTTGTCTCGTGCCAACGGTTTATGCCAGTAGTTTAACGTTAAATTCGTTTGTGTATTTTTGTTTTGTTTTTATAATTTTGAGATCACCAATTGTGTTATCAGCAGAAGGGGGAACCCTTTTGCTCTGATCAGGTGAATTTCCATTTGCAGATGGTCAAGACTATTTCGCGGACATGGAAGGGAGAGAATGTGTGAACTGTGGCGCCATCTCAACACCCCTCTGGAGACGAGATGGAACCGGCCATTACCTCTGTAATGCATGTGGACTGTACCATAAAATGAATGGAATGAACCGACCGCTGATCAAACCCCAGCGCCGCCTGGTAGGTAGATTAGAAGTGAGTTGGCTTTGGTAGATTTTATATGTGATTTGGTTCCTCAGCGATGCATTAAAATTTGACGAAAAAGCCACGAACCCCCACACCCCACACCAACCCGTGATTCGCACGAGAGTTTGTATTAGGTTTACGAAAGTTGTCCCAGTTAAGAATTCCTGTCTCCACCCACTTTTATTAAAACCGTAAAAAAATATCATTAATTTACAATCTAGTTATTTTAAAACTGTGATTTTTCTCTAAAAATATGAAAAAGATAGGCCGTGTCAATACACTTTTCCATTTTATTTAGCACACATTCGCTGCATGTTGAATACTGGTTGCGTTAAGGCATCGACTCCCGTGAACTAGGTGTAATTAACGTTACGCGAATTTGCTCGGTAAAAACACCGGTACAAAAACACTCGCTTATAAAGACATCTTCAATGATGTGGAAATTAATCCCTTCTACAGGTGTACAAATGAAGCGCCCGTATTTATTTATTGCCGTACTCCCAACTTTTTTACGCCAGCATCGACTCACGTTTCGTAAACGTTGCTCGGCGTTAACTTAGCTCCGCGGAGGGATACAATTACCGTCGAGACGTCTCTCATCTCGGCGGCGTGGCATCGCGCAAGAACATAGACCCTTCTTGTGATGGGCATTGGAACAGTTGAAAAAGTCTATTTCTGCTTATTTATACTTGATTCAACTTGTAGATGACACGGCGCAGAGCGTGGCTTTCTGATGATGCCACCACATCTTGTGGCGGCCATTTACAAATATTTAGCCGTATATGTTTGCCGGAATCTCCAATATTTGGCTAACACGTCTGCCCTCCTCGACAAACGCATGTTGTGTATCACTTAGCCCGACCCTAAAACACCCATCCCAAAGCGGTTATTGTCAAAACACGACGCGGGTCTATCGGCGAAAAGAAGACATTACTGTTAAATGAAGAAGAATCCGCTTTGTGAGATAAACCAGATGGTTTGATAAAGGGAGATCACTCGCAGAGGTCAAACCGACCCCCTGTGTGGCGCCTGCTTAAATCGCTGCGAGAGCGAAATGGGAGGGATGTTTCTGAACACTAGAGCATGTTGAGCATTTGTTGCACGAGTAGGCCAAATACTTCACTCCTGACACTTTACATTTGGAGAATTGAGTTAAAGACACCCGCCCTTCTTTGGCTCCGTGGTTTGTTTAATTACCTGATGCCGATCTGTAGTAGGTAGTTAATCAAGAGGTTGACACTGAACTCTGCATCGCACGAAATGCATCGCCCTCTTTTTTTTACACAATCTCTATATCTCTCTACTGTACAATGCCTTAGTTCATGTAAAGATGCCATGTTATGACACAAAGGTTTTTCCTTTTGTATCAATGATTCGACCAACATAAAAGTGGGATATTTCCACTTCCTGGATTCTACGAGTTGTATCAACTAGTTGCAAAGTGTGACTGCGCCTTTAGTCTGGGCTTTTTGTTCTATTTTGTTATTGTGTGATGCAGTGTGATCATGCCTTTGTATCTTACACACTAAGATACTTAAACCGATTGCTGTTTCACACAACAATCTTATTTACAATCACTCTTAGCTCATTTTAGATTAGATTAGCAAAACTTTAATCTTATTGAATAAAACAAACTTTGTGTGGTCTGAGAACATGGAAGACAAGTAAAGGTTTCTCAGTGAGAAATGATATCAATTCAACCAGTGCAAAACTCGACTATAGTTATAGAGCTAGAGTTGTAATGCAATAGCTCTACAGAATGCTAGAGATTGTTGTAATGCTTCTAAAATGCAGTGAACATTTAAGATGTTTTTGGAAGTATTTTGCATGAATTTTTCACATTATTTTTAATATCTTTTTGTATTACATAGATTGTTATCTTGGCACTCTTTCATTCCCTGCATAATGTTTCACAGTTATCCCCCGTGTTTCAGTCTGCATCGCGACGCGTCGGCCTGTCCTGCGCAAACTGTCACACCACAACGACAACGCTATGGCGACGCAACAACGAAGGAGAACCAGTGTGCAACGCCTGCGGACTTTACTACAAACTACATGGGGTGAGTCCGTGAATCCAGAAAACATGCCCATAATTAATAACTTTGTTTCTTGTAACATGACCCTGGTAGTAAACGTAACTTGATTGACTTTATTGTTTTCATATCTTATTTTGATTATGTCAAACATCATATTTGGACCTTATCATGTCGGAAACAGGCTTTTAAAGCTCCAATAAAATTAAATGTATCGGTCGCAGGGTTGAGACTGACCTCAGTCTCGTCACCAGAAACGGAAGTAAACTCATTTAAAATCTTATTGAAACGAATCATCCATTTAAGGTGTATGTATCACCTATAACTCATAGATGAAAGTCTTTAGAGCTATAGTGAATTTGACTATTGAATGTATTTTGTGAACAGGTAAACCGACCCCTGGCAATGAAGAAAGATGGAATTCAAACACGGAAACGAAAACCCAAGAACCTTGCCAAGACGAAAACGCCAATAAAATCAGAGCCATTGGGTAAGTGTAGCATTCAACTTAGACTTTTGTCAAGACCCTACGGCTGTTTAAATTTTCCTAAATTTATATAGTAATATCGAAGTCAAATAATTATTCTTGTACTATATTGCCTTTCCTAGCTCAGAGATGGCTATGGTAGAGTGAAATGTTCAGTTTTCTATGCCTCAGGGTCTTCACAAAAGTCTACATTCAACTGAGCAGATCTTTTAACCTTTGCTACAAATGGAGACACTTTCTTACGATTGAAAATGTTTTATTTCCTTACAAGAAGCTTATCTCCAGGCCTAGACATTTGTCAAGACGCCGATTCGCAGCATGGAAAGTTAAACGTCAGCCTACACTTTGATACTCCTCTCAGCTCGTATATTTATCAATGGCCGGAATCAGTATATACAAAACTAAACCTATAGGTATTAATATTCGTTCTACTAAGTCGCGAAGCTGACACAGCTTACAAGGAAATATATTCCTGGAGGTGCAACACTTTTTTCCAGCCTCCGTTAACATTTATTTAAATATTCAACAACATCGAAATATGCCAATGATCTGATCAACTCATGAACGTAGCTGATGGATATACAGGATTTCAACTCAAATTGAAGGTTTCTCTGTCAAATGCCCTGGAATCACTCCTATTCACGACGCTCGTCGCAAGTATCATCATGTGGCGCGTCTCTCTTAACACTCGGAAAGACATTTCTGCGATATTTTATTTATCAAGAGTTACTTCCCTTGCTAATTCCGCTCGCATATGGATGTGACATTTCATTACATGTCTATATTTAGCACATTGGACTTTCAATACTGACAAAACGTCCGTCGTGAATAGGATCGATTCCAGGGCATTTGACGGAGAAACCTTCTAGTCGAAAGCTGCCTTCGATTTCGAGGATTTGCCTCTGTATAAAACTGGCAAATTGTTAGCTATTAATTAATAAGCTAACATGTTCGATATTTTATTGATGTCACTAAGTACAAAATGCTGACCAAAGTATTAAAGTAAGACTTCACCTCATAGATACCCTATCACAAGCACTTGTGTTAAACGCTAATACAGTCTACAATTATTTCAACAAATATACAAGATTCCAATATTATGTGGTTTCTTTTTAAATACAAAGACTGGGCAAGTCTGTCAGAAGTCTAGATATGAGTTGGGTCCTCAAATCGACAGAGAAGAACTAGGACCTATTTCAAAGAGTCTGTGCTAATAGATAAACGAGAAAAATGTTTAAAGACTACCGGGCTGAACAAATACATAAACCAGTTCAATTAGTATAGATCGTAAATTATCAATACACTCCTTTGAATGCAGTCAGACAAGATCTATCTGTGTTACGATTGCTAAATATCCATTTGTATGTTTCCTCAGTTCAGAGGACGATAACGTCTGTGATGCTAGCAACGTCTTGAACTGAACTCCGTCTTTGTGATTCTAGTAAGCCAATTGTCTCGCCAGACAGGGATTAACCCTCTCTGTGTGGGGTTTGAATGTAAACTGAGTAGTTAACCCTGCTGCGATGGAGACGTCTTGTCTACGTGTGTAGAGTGTCGAGTGTCCGACTTCTTCTGAAGATGGCTACTGGAGCTGCAATGGAAAAAGCATATTTTTAAAACCCTAGCTGTGTTTATGTGAAGGGAAACGATGCGTGAGACTGTATACTCGGTTATACCAGTTTGGTAGCCATCAATCCGCTGTTTGCCTTCTTTATATGCTTTGTATTGTCCTGATCACATTCTCTGGCCAGAATCAAGTCTGCATAACATTAACGACAGATTAATTTCGTATTATATGCTTCAATATCATTGTCGTGTCTTAAGTCCGTGAACGTCAGGTTTATATTAAACGAGAGCGATTTAGGCCCCCCCCCCCCCCCTCCGGCCTTTTGAACGTCGTGTAAAGGTGTTCAAAAATAGCCTCCCCCGATAGTGACTGCAATGTTTCATTTTGGACCCCACCCCAACACATGCACCTTGTGAGTCTTATATACGTGTAGGCCAACTAGAGCCCAGAGATAGTCTCGGTATTCATACATGTGATTATCAAGCTTTGTTATTTTACTGTTATATTTAAATGTTTCAGATTCAAAAGGCGACGGTTCTCCCACTGCTCAGTCTATGCAGAACAGCCACACTACTCACTCCCCAACTCCACCAAATGGAATGAACGGGTCCATGTCAAATTTGCTGGTTCCCAATGGCACGTTGA
>JAUELE010194853.1:0-15810 GCA_031471655.1 Diodora aspera
AGGAATTCTTTCATTGACAATGCTTTTATAATATCTGGCTTTTTAATCAGCCATGAAACATGAATTCAATATCTGGAGTGCCCCTCATGACTCTTTGATATTGACGTGGAACACTTGAGATGATATTTCACTTGACACGGAATCCAACTGCTGTTCCTTCATTTCTTTTCATCAGTATACACTGAAGTGTATGTACAATCGTTATAAACATTTGCTCAAGCACCCGAGTTATTTATTCGAATGCAGTTGAAAATGATACATTTCTTCAGGTCAGTTCGATTTTGCATTTTACAAACTGGTAATACCATTTTACTCTGTCCCCAGGAATTCTGTGAAAGTGAATCCCTGTGTTTTTCAAAGGTGAACGCCTCAAGTTTAATATTTTCTTTTAAGAAGTCAACATTTGGAATGATAAATATCCACATAAATATGTGCATAACACGGGTGATGCTCAAAACATATAACATGTTTGACACTTTTATATTCTCTCAATTATGAGAATTCAGTTTTCACCTGGGATAAAAATGATAAAATGAATACATTCGGAAACTTGCCGAGCGATCTCCTTGTGTATACACTATTACTTTCCTCTTTGTATTGTGGTTAGAAACACTTGTACAGGAAATTTATTTGTTTTGTACTATGGCTATACTCTTTGTTTTTTTCTATACTGTATGTTGCAACATGATAATAATAATGATAATATAAACGCACTATTATTCATTCACTGAGTGCATGCTCAAAGTGCATACACATTATTACCCTGGTCATTGGGACAGTGTACCAAACACAACTTTTGTCACATCCCCGGGGAGTATGCAACCTTAGCTGCCAGTTAGGCGATGGAAGGTTAACATTCACATTACCATCGCTACCTACCAGCTACCCAATTTCAACCGGGTAGACTGAGGCAATTTACGAACAAAAACCATTTTCCCAAGGTGACACCACTGACATTACCATTGTCAGTGCGATGCAGGGGCGAACCCTTGAAGGCCTGGAAGCTTTCCAAAGCCAGCCGATCACCCCTCCAACTACTCTCCGGGCTCAATTTTGAAAGGTCAAGAGATCATATCTCTAACATATACGGGGATGTTTTCTTTAATGAATAAAACATTCTCACGTGGCATTGCGTGCGAGAGCTGCGTGACACAGGTTGAAACAACTTCTCTCTCAGATATTCAGTATATAAATCCTCCCATGACTTGCAAATTTTAAATTCTGAACATAATTCTGAAAAAAAATATGTAAATAAATTACAAATCATATGAGTTACATATTCTATATTGATGTGCCAAAAGCAACGTGACAGAGAACATTATTACAACCTTTAGAAACTCCTGTTTTTATGTCATTTTTCTTGAAAACAATGTTCTTACTGTTGAGGTTCATTCATTGTGTTCGCATCGTGTTTAAACAACCTTCTCTGGGATAATTATATCTGAAAATAGCCAACATTTGTTCGTTTTTCTTCAGTCGTCTCTAAAAGTCTCTGTATAGTTTCTTTTGGATGTCAGTATACATTTCAGGGCATCTCATCCATCATTGGTTTTGACAATTCAAAGTCTTCTGTTTTGGTCCTCAGAGTTAACAATTTTTACTTTATTATTGCAGCATGTAATGGTATTCTTTACAAGGTACGCTTCTCGATGGCCCTCATTTGTTGCATATTTTTTTCAGCTCTCTCATTAAATCAGTTTTATTTTTTCTAATATTTTCTAAATTTCAAAGTAAAAGGAAAATCTAGAAGCAAATTAGAAAAGGATGTGTACCCTTGAAATAGTAATTCTGCTGCAACTTCTTCCAGCAACCAACGGAATGGTTCTTGAATGAGGAGGACTCTTAATGCGAGACGACAAATTCCAAACCAAGTGGTACTTGACTTGGAAGCCTACGTGGGATTCGCTAGGGTTGGACGTAAGAACAGCAATGACCTACTGACCTAGATCTACTCTTGGAAGTTCTTGAGCCAGATCGTTCCAAGCCAATATGGCTTTATCCCTCTTGATCTGGTTTGGTCGACTTTTCCAGAACGACAAAATAATGAGCTTTGATATTACACCTTATTAGCTACGAAGTTGTTGTTTATTGGGCTTGAAGGTGTAGCATTACTACGTTGTTCAGTATTCTGGCTGTCGGGGTTTGCTGTGGTTGTGCTTTTGAAGAGCTGTTTTTTTAACCTCTTCGCCCTTTTTCTTATATTTTGATCTTTATGCAAGTGGTTCTTGAACCAGAAATCTCATTTTCGATTGGAGAGGGTTTTAATATACCTTTGCTAGAGGCGCGTTAGGACATTTTGTTTTGAAGCTGAGTGACGAGTGAATATGTTGAGGGGTTGTCGATTCATTTCACGAAAGCAAATGTTGCATATAATACGTGTACCAGTGCATCTTCGGATTAAGATGGACACGGGCATAATACTTTGAGACACCCTCTGGCCACGCCCGGAGTATGATCACCATGGAACTCACTACTCTTGCTTTCTTTACTTCCCTTGATTTAACCACATCTCCTTTTAAGACTCCCGGGTTTAAAAAGGCAAAACGAATGCATTCTTAACTTTCAGTTAGAATTTGGAAAATTTAAGTAAACTATTGGAAACGCTACACTTGCAAATAAATGCATTCGGCAGTCGACGGAACATTCTTCGGAAAATCCTCAGAAAAGGATTCGGAATGCGGCTGGTAATTTGAAAGTAGAAAATGAATATGTCTGCATCTGCGGGGATAAAGGTAATCAGACCTATTTCGTATTCCGAAACATATGTGTACCCAACTATAACAACACGCCATTACTGGAGGACTTCGTTGTGAAGCTGATCTGTGGTCGAGTTGTTCATTCGAATCTGGGGATAGACGTTTGAGTCGTATGAATATCTCGCATTGATTTGTAATGTCAATACTCCAAATCACTCATAGTTGTCTTTCTGCCTCGCTGATCATTATTAAGCCGTATCCATTTTGATTATGGTCTTCAACGGGGGCATTTATGAAGACAAAGATTGTAGACCATCTTTAAGTGATAATTTGAACCGACTGACATAAGAAACTGATGACAACCAATGAGGAATAGTTTGATACTGACGTAAATGTCCTTGTTTTAATGGAGGGTCATCTTCAGGGCGTGGAAAACGAGGTTGAAAATGGAACCTTTGTAAGCTAGGAGTCACACGGAGCATTCGTCATTCATACTTCATCGTTCATGAATGTCATTCAAAATGTCTTGAATGATGATGATGTTCATTCTTTCATATTTCAATGATGGAAATGTGGAGATTTTTAGCGGTCTACAATTGTTAAATTACCTCCCTTGAGGGATTTCTCGTAGCAGGATGTTGGATTACGGACTTGTTACTCGACGAATCTGGGTTCGATTCCCGCAATCGCCATTGTGTTGTTTTCAAAGTTATATTTTATCAAACGTTTTGTCAGAAACATTTATCAAAACATTGCAGACCCTTTTAATAATGGCTTCAAAACACCACAAAACGGTATATAAATCGTATTCACCCCAAACTAATGAATTATTTTATTCAGATTAACAATTTCCCCTTCCTCTTCTCTACATAGGTATATCGGTCGTACCCAGTGTCTCTTTTGATATATTTTTCTTCTCTCTCTTCTCTCAGCTATACCACCAAAAAAACACGACCGGGTCCAATTTGAATGATGAAAGCAATGGAATTTTAACGAGAAAGCTTTGTACTTTAATGATACATGATGAATTATGAATAACGGAAGCAAAATTTTGAAGTATGAATGATGAATGCTCCGTGTGACAGCTTATTGAATGTTGAATCATGAATGACTAAATTTAAATGATATGAAGTATGAATGAAGAATGCTCCGTGCGACGCCTGCCTAAAAAATGTATATCAAAGAAGACGCTTCCTAAAATCTCCACAGAATTCTGTGACCGACGAGGTGGTGATGACCGAGTACTCCATACAGTTGAAATAAATACCAACTTCCTATTAACATTGCTTGACTTGACACAGTACCCAACTTAGTGTTTTCACTACGTTTGTTTGTATTGCAATTGTTCGTAAAGACTTAAGTGGTTCCCAATGTGTTCGTGTGTAGACTGATAGGGGAAAAACTTGAAACATACCTGGGAATTTCATGTTTCTTTTATCTTCATTTCTTATTGTGACTGCTCTGCGAGGTTCAGATAAGTAAAAAATCAGGTAAGTGAAAAAGGATCCATGATGGTTCCATGAAGTTTTGCTCATCCGGATTTCACTGTATAACAATAAATATACACATTAAGGAGCAATCGTTTGATTTTTAAAGGGCTTGGCCAAAAGAATTTGAAGACAAATATTTACAGACAGTTTTGGATAAAATAACTAGACTGCATTATTCGAGAGTAAAAAATAAATTCATTGCAGCAATATAAACAAGTACATTGTTGTTTCTCTCCAATCTGTCAATGTATAAGATGCTTATTTCCAACAGAAACGCGACATGCTTTTTTTAGTCGGCGCCAAATTCTAACTCGTTCATCAGCAACTTTGACGCAAAAATGGACTTTAATCCGTAAAGACAACATTCTGCTGCCATCGTGAAAGTCTCCAGTTCTGATGTTGATGAACCTATGCCAAGTGCTGACATCGATGACGTACAGTTAAAATAGGGCAACGACAGCTCAGTCCTAGTACTCTCAATAACCAATAACTGTGGTTGCAAAAATGAGTCTCTGGTGGTTACCAATCGTCTATTGAGCTGTTAAAATGGCTTGGAGAAAACGATTGCGTAAACGATTGGTACAATGTACTAGTACTGATCTTGTCTGTATGATGTCACCCTTGGCCGCCCACGTAGTTATCGGTCTCGCCCTGTATTGTTTGGATTTTTGCGTTAAACAAATCTGCCCGATGGACACCCATGTGTCGTGCTACATTGACAACACTTCAACCAGCATCAGTCATGCCAATCGCGGCGCTATGCATAGCTCAGAAGTGTCATCTTTCATCTACCCAATGTTTGGCCAATAACATACGGCACACTATCATGCGCGTGTTTAATGACAATTGCACGCGCTGTTTTCACTTAGATATACCCGAACATGTATTTCATGTGATGAACAACGTCTCTGTATGCAGTTTTAGCAATAAGACTGTCATTGTACAGTCGAAAACTGAAGATACTAACTCAAGCCTACAAAATAACAATTTTACAGAAATTAATGGGTTTTTTTGGTCCTCAAAAAGCCATGACAATTTTTCTTTTAACAAAATTAAACTTAAAACTCTTTTGGATTTTGAGAGATACATGTATTTCATATAATCATATAAACTTAAACAATCCGATCTGATAGTCGCGTTTTATTTTGAACTGAGTATATTATTAAATGTATAATGATTTTCCTTGCACCCATTGCACGCAAACATTCCAATTAACTTGATTTCCCCCATTTTTTAATAATAATAACAGTTTTAATCGAATGTATCTTGAATCGAAAATATTTAAAAATAAATAGTTTGTCTACGAAAACAGATATCCTCAAGCTATGAGAGATAAAAAAAAAAGCCCAAATAGTTTGCATTAACAATTTTCCAGCCCGTCCTAAGAAATCAAATGGTCGCATTCTTACATGTATCAACAAAGTAAAGCTTATTAACCGAGTCGTATTGTTTCGCTGCTTCTATTCACAAGTTGAGACTTAAAGTTGGATACGTGGTCAACTTTACATCCAAATATGTACATACCACGATTGAGGCATAAACGTATAGTATGTTTAATGTTATTGCCTGCTCTCTAATTGACATAAATATTAAAAGGCAGAGGCGTTCATTTAATAAGAAAAGCGTTTGCAAACTGTCTGAGCAATCTTGTTGTGTACCTTGTTACGTTCTAGTTTATATCGGTTATTGTTAATACTGCACATGTATATATCTTGAACAGCCTGCTATGCACGGAACACGTGATCGTGGATAATCTGCAACAACGTAAAACATTTACCGATGCTCTCAACAATTTTCTCGATCGTTTGCAAGAGTGTCAAAACATCCGGTCTGCTTTCGGCCAACGCTGTGGCGTGTCACTATATGTATCCAACTACACTGCCTGGCAAAAGAAACGATGCCAAGTGATTTCAGTTATTTTCCTTTACGTATTTCTGTCATAGCTGATCAAAAGGATGCTAGGCTTGCAACAAGTGTAATTTGATTGACATTATATCGTTGATAAAACTTCCTAATCTGTGAGTGGATATCTCTTGCATATCCAACGCAATTGTGAATTTATTCAGGTAGTCTCTCAACATCTTGGTATCGTTTCTTTTGCCCGGCAGCATATTTGGTAATCTCTATGCCGCGACGGTTAATGTATCACGCCAGCACATTAGGAATCACTTCCTGGCAACACTGTAAGGAGTCAGTTTTATAAGGTAAAATGAATTTGTCCCAATCTTCCAGGATTCAGGAGTTACGACGTTATTTATAGACGCAAACACTTTTATAATGTATAATCTACAGTACATGTTATTTATTTAACACAGAATCAGACACGGGTTGGAAGTGAAGAATAAAGTCTCCCTTCTCGACTTTGTGTGAGCTTATGCGTGTGCGTGCTTTTGTGCGCGCGCATCTGTGATCTCTCATTCCATATATGGGCGAGAATAAATATCAAACCTGTGTTCGGTTCGAGGAACAGTCAGAAACAATCCGCGATCAGAAGCCCGCCCATCATCCGTGTTTGAAGAGATGGTCTTACAAGTAATCAGCGGCTTACGAAACACAGTGCCCGTGACACAAGTAATCGTCTGGTCAAACTAGGGTGTCTGAAGTATTTTATTTCCAATTTGGCCATCAAGACCGGATTTGTTTCTCATCAGCGCGACATCTTAGTGGAACATTGAAACCAAAGCATAAACGTTAGGCAAACTTAGTCATGTGGGCTTTTTGCACGAAATCTTCCAATATGTTTGTTTAACAAGTTGTTGTAATTTTTGTCAGTTAATAAAGATGTCAACGATGCATTCGTCTGTGTGCCGTTATCACTGCGCGGGAATTGTCTGGGAAATAACTTTGCGAGCGATAACTATACATAAAAATATTTAATGTGCCATTACAACTGGCGTTCGGTTTCAAATGACATTAAATTTCATGGTCCAATCTACGATACACTACTCGTAAAGCGAAAACACAGTAGGTTTATCTCCTAAGTATCCTTAAAATAGTACCAGGTTGTCAGAAAATCTTGACTTCTGAAAGATTCAAATACGTTAAATGTGATGCGAAAGAAGGAACGAGTGACTGCCCAACGAATGATTTTAAATAATCAGGCATGCCTTACATGTGAAATCACTGACGATGCAGTTCTTTTACTAGCAGTAAAACAGTGAGAACTCAGCAACCATTGTTGGTTTGCTTTTAACCCATATACTGAAAAATGTAGCATTCACACTGGTCGCATTTTATAAGCAATATTTCTTTTGGTTAATCGTTCAACTGCAATTATACGTAACAGGGGAATAGATAAGGTCAAAACATCATTTTGTTTTCGCAGTCGGTTCACCCATGCGTGTGAAATACATGATTGGCCTGACGTGGTGACGACACATGAAGACAGTATCCAGTGGCACCTCTGTCCAGGACGTGGGTCATCGATCTTGGCCAGTTTCGCAGGGGCGGAATAATTCGAGGGTAAATTCCGGTGATTAGGCCTGATATAGCAGTTGATAATTTGATTTCGGACATAAAGTGTCCAGTATGACCCCTGTTATTTGTACTCGATGACAGCGTGTGTCTTCACTGCCCAATAATACGGTATTAATCCGCTTCGTTCTCAGCAGAAATACTGCCCTTAACACATTGATGTTTGACCTTGACTCTGAACTTTCGCCCTGGAAATGTGACCCTTCTCTCTTTTTCCGCCGGGATAATTATGAAGGACAAAGATGGAAATATATTTCAAACCTGTTCCCGTCTAAAAGAACATCTAATTACGTTAATTGGAGATTATTTGTATGGTTCTAATCATTTTAAAGGTCATTCAAAGTACATAAGAAATCAAGAAGTTGCACGTTTACCAAACAAGGTGAAGTTTCAGTGGTGTGAAGGGCAAAGACACTTACCACGAAGAGAGCTTCCCCAACAACAGCGTGACTTCATCAAGAGTAAAACAACCCAGCAACACACGGGAATCTAGCTACCCTGAGATTGCGAGTAGTAAGACACTTTTCTGCATGACAATCCCTTTAATGTGTTAATACAGAAGACGTGGCATCTCTATGAGAAAAGTATGTCTAACTTTGGCCTTAACACACCAGCTGATATGGTGCATGTAAATATCTGTTAGGAAATCTTTATCGTAAAGAAGCAATTGAAAAGAATCAATAAGTTTGCGAGAGATTTATTATGAAAAAGGACCGCAGGGCAATTACTGTTTCAAACGTGAATTCTACATCAAAATGACTGAAAACTAATATTAATACACACCTTATCAGATGAAGTATTTAAGCTGTATGTGTATTAAAATATTTGTTTATTTCATGACATGAGATATTTTATCTTTTTAAGATAATTGTCGACAAACTATCTATTTTTATTTTTGTTCTAATTAGGGTACAAGTGATTTTGCATGTTATTACAGGAATAAAAAAAAATATAGTTAAAAGGGGGATAGTAAAGTTACTTGGAATGTTTGCGCAAAACATTTAATGACATAATAATAATAATAATAGTGGATATTTATACCGCGTCTATATCCGTGCATAATGCTCGCTCATGTCATGAACATTTTAAAACAAATATCCCTCTGCAATCAAACTATTTTTACACATGACCCATGCAATCTGTTTATTGTCTTTAAAATTGCCACAAACTAATTATTTTAAAGATCAACCAGCCCCTTCCCCACGCTCCGAATGGTCGCTTTCTTGGTAATAACGTTTTCAGAACATTTGCTTTCCCAGAATGCTTATACACACTATTTGAAAATCAGCTTCCCTGTCTGTGATGATAATCTGCCGGCACTTCAGTCTTACTGGAGACACATTTGTCTGTATTTCCCTGACTGGAGAACGTTTGATAAATACTTGGCCAGTGATTATGTCAAACTAAACACGGTAATAGCGTGTGTATGGGTGATAGAAAATCTATTAGAACTTGTTTCTTTTCATCAGGAGAAAAATAGTCCAAAAGTAGTGCACTGAAGATGAGTTAAGTAACCTGGATAAGGAACCTAGTGAACCGGGGATAAGCAACTCGGTGAACCTGGGATAAACAACCTGGTAAACATGGGATAGGCAACCTGGTAAACATGGGATAGGCAACCTGGTCAACATAGGATAAGCAGCAAGAAAGCATAGGATAAGCAACCCAGTAATACGAGATAAGCAATTTAGTAACCATGAGATAAACAAACAGTAAACATAGCATAAGCGACTTAGTAAACATGGGATAAGCAACCAGCTAAATATGGGAAAATCAACCTAGTAAACATGGGATAAGCACTTCGGTAAACATGTGATTAGCAAATAAGTAAACATGAGATAAGCAACCTTGTAAACATGGGATAAGCAGCAAGTAAGCATATGATAATCAACTCAGTAAAATTGAAATAAGCAACCTAGTAAACATGGGATAACCAGCAACTAAACATGGGATAGGCAATTCAGTAAACATGCGATACTCAACCAGTAAATATGCGATAATCAACCAGTAAACATGGGATAAGCAACCTAGTAAACAAGGGATAATCAACCAGGGCCCTGTTTCACAAAGCAATCTTAGCGCTAAGTTGATCGTAAACTCTTCGGGTCAACTTTTTAACCATTAGTTTAATTAACAAACCAACTTCAAGCTGTACTACATGTCCCAACATCACTCTTAGATTGTTTTCAGAAATATGTACACATGGTTGCCACATTGATTTTAAAATTAACCGAGCAGCTAAGGCTGACATTTACTAAGATCGCTTTGTGAAACAGGGTCCAGGTAACATGGATAAGCAACCTAGTAAACTTGGGATAAGCAACCCAGCATACATAAGATGGGCCATCAGAAACATGAGTTTGCGCAGCTAACGTTCGCTAAACACGGTGCTTGGAGAACACATTAATGTGTGTGGTTATCACAAGTCGACCAGATCTTCTACAATGTCTGAAACTACTCACTGGACCTGCATAACCAGGTAGGATCACGACGGTACCCGAAAACACGGCTAGGGAACCTTGCCTGAAACCCAGTCGTCACTTCGCCAGCCAAATCATCACCGTAATGCACATGTTATGTATAACAGATTATTGTTAAAAGAAGAATAGTAATTTGATCTGATGTGTAGTTTCCACGAGCTACATTATGCAAGTGTTCGTTTTCTGAATTAGACAACCATTATATGCAAGAGGTTCGCTTCTTTGCAGAATTAGAATGGTCTTCTAGTTTGCAGAACACTTAGTTCAGTGGAGTTCTGCAACACTCCAGTGTACATAAACACTCTAGATCTAGCATCCCTTAAACTCCCACCACTTATGAACGTCATGCGCAGACAAACGTGAAGATGTAAATAATTGAATCTGTAGTTACAACACTAACCGGTGTGCAGAGATATTTCTTTGCCGTACTAAAACCAGAATGAAGCTAATAAAACCATATATTTGTAGCCGAGGGAGACGCCGCCGCACTTTATGTAACTCATTACTGAGAGCTGTAAGAAACCGGGAGGCTGGTGTGTGGTCATGCAATCTGTCAAATCAAACTACAGTGCATTACACGTATTTGACACATCAATGATAGGTTTATGCCAGGTCTTCAGACGCCATTAGCCTAATGTTTCCGGGTGTCTATTGTTATTATCTACAATGCGGCTCGCTGCGTGACCTTTCCGCAGGGAAACAGTGTTTGTTACAGACCAGACCGTCAGATATTGTTCAAATCACGTACATGGTCATCCAACTGTATTTGCCGTGATTTGGGCACTATCTACAAGCTGAAGGTAACTTATTTGCATCCCGCCGCTGATTTCTGTCGTTTTATTATTGAAAACAGGTTGACAGCCCCTTTTGGTTTTTAACGAAACAAGCATACAGCAACAAAAAGCGAGTGTCCTTTAGATACGATGGTAAATCAAACACACCGTGGAGTCAATGTTTACTACAATATTCCGACAGCGTCACACCCTTTACGACATTTCTGCTCTCGGTACACCAACATATAATCAGCGAGTAGTCTTTAAACTAAGCTTCAGTCATTGTCCTTCTGCATATTGACGCCTCTCAGTATCTCTGACTTTGTATACACTCTTGCTATAAACGTCTAATAACATTGGACACTGACCCTTGCTTCAATGCTGTTCGTGTAATCCGACTCCCGGGCCATGGCAAACAAATACGAATCGTATTGATGATTTGATATCATCCTGGCGACCTTCGAATAGAGCAAATTATTGAGGAACTCGCAGTAATCTTGCTGACAACAACACTGTTTTGTTCGGCAGATGATGACAATAGCAAGACAGTGTTAAGGATAGTCCACACAATCTGTAAACAGAAGCATCAAAACAAACTGAACTGACCGCGCTGTGATACAAATGACGTTACAAATATTAATTATACAAATGTCTTTATGTAAATTAGATATACGTTATTTAAATACAAACGATCGATACACTTTTAGAAAAAGTCTGTATAGGACAGTCTTTCCGAAATTACTGACTTCATGTTTTGCATCCATTAGTTCGTTTCATTTAAATACAACCTGAGGTGCGACCGGTAGTGAAATGCATTAGTATTCAGCGGAGTGTTGTATTCTCAAATGACTTGCTTAGGGGTACGAGCTAAGTCATTCTCTGAAGAAAGTATCCTCGTTTAAGCAGGAAACCAACAGCCTACGAAAGGAAGCGAATTCATTTTCTCTTCACATTAAGGAAGCTGTAAAAGAAGCCCGTGTTCATCATTAACTCACGGAGTTCTCTGGCTTTGTTGGACTGATCTTTCCAGTCCTCTCTCAATCCGTGAGCCAGTCTTCGTTGTCAGTGAAGCCAGTCCGGAAATATATTGACTGAACCATACCAGAATTAACTTGTGTTAGAAATCGACAAAAGGACCTGATTTTTAACAAACACCGTTACAAAATTGCCCCTTCTAACCGTTTAAATATGAAACTAGTTACGGAGCTGAAACCCTGCTTTATCGTGGTACTCCATTTTGAATGTTCCAAGCAAAGCCTGTATGCCAGTGTGCGAGTATTATCACTAATCATGTTTCTCCTAATGCAATTATATGTAGTATGCAAACAATATGAGAGAATGGTGGTGTAATGGAATGTACATTACAGTATGCTTGTCTCAAATCGTTTTGTCAAATATACCATGTAACCCTACCAAGAAAAATGAAAATAAAAAAATATTTCACCTAATCGAAGACAATAACGACTTCTGTCGAACGTCAGATTGTATTTGGTTTGAGATAATTTTTAGATCGTTCACCCAAAGCTTAGGAAAAGACATTTGAAAGCGGAGTGCTGTTCCAGGGGTCGTGCCAGGATGTGTGTGTGTGTGTGGGAGGGGGGGGGGGGCATAGATTCCGGGGTATACTGCACAGGTAAATGTAGAAAAATTAACATGCAAAATGGTGTAATCTCAGTCCATTTCACGAGTTTTCATAATATCTTGGGGATTGCCTGCTAAGCTTGCACAAAAGGATGCAAAAGGGCGATCAGAAGTTCGGGGGGGGGGGGGCACGCACTGGTTCCGGGCATGCATTCTAGACTCATTGCAGATATGCCTCCCAATAACGACTGTGCGAAGAGCTTTCACTACGAACATTTGACTGAAAACTTGCGGTTATCCCATAAAGATAGGTGGAACACTGAGTCCTGCAATCAAACACAACAGCAGAATGAGAATGCGAATGATAAAACATTTAACACCACTCACCGTAAATCCTTAAATAAACGCTGGGTGTTTATTGTTTTCAGACGGCATTTTGACCAGACGTTTATATACTGACATCCAAAAGAAAGTATACCAAATGATTTCAATTAGTTCCCCTTACGTCTTTATGCCATAGTTGATCAAAAGGATGCTTGGATTTCGGTGAGTGTAATGTGATTGACATCATCTCATTGATAAACCTTCCAAAGTCTTAAAGGGATATCTCTTGTATATCCCACGCATTTGTAAATTTATTCAGTAGTCTCTCAAAATCTTGGTATACTTTCGTTTGGACGTCAGTATATGTTAATTCAAGAGTGTATTGTCAATTGTGTTGACTGCATTAATATACATTAATTATTTGTTTTCAAAACACCCACATTTTTGGCATGCATGATAGTCTTATATACACAATTTTCGGTTACGGAATTGAATTACGAATACGCAATTATCTGAAACACTGAGGCGTAAGTACCCCCCCCCCCTCCCCCTTTCCACAAGAGCTTATCTGTAGCCGTGAGTTATACTGTAGCCGTGAGTATACTGAAGATCATAAGAAAGTATACCCAAACTGTTTTTGGTCAAAAACAATTTACCCCTAATACTGTTTGAGAACGAGCCTGTTGACATTTAATGGCGATTATTGTGTATCAGTTTTGAAATCTCGTCAGATGCTTCTACCTTATTTGAAATAAATTCTTTGCATCACTTTGTGTTTTGGACTTTTTTATCATTCCTCGTTTGGACGTCAGTATATATTTGTTCCAAATTTTAATTTGTTTTCTCATCTCTTTCACTGTTAAATATTGTTTTTCAACAGTAGGCCTATTTTACATAAATGCCCACTTTTGCCCTTTTGTTCCATTGGATCAAAAGTCCCCAGGTAAATATATAGACACGCTAATGTGGTACAGTAATGACAAATAATTCTCTTCCACAGAATGTGACATTTTCCCAGAATTAACAGTGAACAGTGTCTTTATGATCATGCATCATGGAGTCACCTGATCTCAGGTTCATTTGCATATTTTCTATTATTTTGTAGATAGTCAACATTATTAAATATCACTTATTTGCCAGGCAGAAGTTTCAGAAAACAGGATTTCATCAGGTGCCACGCCACTTTTCTGAAACTCATTTCATGACTGAAATATATCCGGGTTGTATGCAAATGATCCTGAAGTCATGTCTGGGTTACATCAGAGAGCTATTTACTCCACAGAACAGAAATCGTACATTAAGGTCAAACAACCACGATCTGCTTATGGTGGTGCTGTGGTGCACTGTGGTGCTGTGCTGTGGAACTCTCTTTCAGTTGATGTCAAATGGGCAGGATCAGGTTTGACTTTTAAGAAATGGCTGAAAACATATTTGTTTAAACGCTATGCTTAATACATATATCCTGTGCCGCATAAATACTTAGATCTTACATATATTCACGTTTTAAATTATTGTAGTAAGTCCCTGTACTTTACCATATACTTTTGGCGCTTTGAGCGTAGTCTTTGCGCTGTGGAGATCAGCGCCTTACAAAGAGTCTTATTATTATTATGATGATGATGATGATGCATATTCACAAATCCACTTTGCTTAATAACTTTTCATTGCTAATTCTGGGTAAAATGCGCCTTCTGTGCAAGAGAAATTGTGCCATAAACAAGTATTTGTCATTACTGTGCCATATAAACATATGTCTATATCTATACCTGACGTTTGATCTAATGAAACGAAAGGGCAAAAAGGGGCATTTATGCAAAATTGGCCTACATTTCAAAACAATATTTAACAGTGAAGGAAATGAGAAAACATGTTAAAATTTGGAACAAATAAAGGACAGATATGTACAATTATCATTTACATAAGTAACTGCCCACATGGTGAACTTGCCAGCCCAAATTGTCCCTTTTCCAGTAGGAACCCTTGTCAGAGGCTCATAACTCCAATATTATAGCCTGACTATAGTCAGTCTTCCTGTTGCAGACAAACCTGTCCACAAATTAAAGAAATCCAGCAGCAGAACCCCACTGTAAATGATCCTTGAAAATTGGATTTTTTTTATTTCCGCCCATGAACAGATTCATATTTGAGAGACTAGCAATTAAAAAAATAAGAAGAGATGGATCACTTACTTGTGATGTTAAATTCTAAAAGCCTGGCCGTAAATTACCCAGGGTAGCAATTTTCACCACCAAACTCCGATTCGTTTTTAAGATATTGGCCTTCAAACTGCCTATAAATTAACGTGTGGGATTTGTGAGTACCAAAAGTGGGCATGGTCCCCTATGTTTGGAGGGCCGTATCTTGGAAACCCTTAGAAGTTCATGTCTAAAATTTTGGAATATCTGCTGTATATGTAGAGGTACTTCCGCAATTATTTTCAGAATTTTCGGAGTTGGTCACCATGGGACCTCTGGTTGAGTTCATATGGAATGGCCCCATATTAAATCGGACGCAAACTTATTCCGATTATCATTCCTCGGCCATGAATAATTTTCTCGCATGTCGGCTCACGAGAGGCATACGAGTCCTCTGCCCGGTCACGAGAAGAGACGAGTGGCTACGATTGTCTTCCCCCTTGTCACACTGTGGTATGGTTCCGTCACTGCTTTTCTCTAAACCAATAAGCCAACCCTCCTCAAAGAAACGTCCTTTGGCGGACAAAATACATTGGATTACTCACCGAGACCCTGAATCACAGTACTCACGTGATCACTGCCTGGCATAAGTCACCAACTGCATACACAACTCTGCATGAAATCTACATGTATAACCATAGCAAAGAGACAGCACCGTTTGATCTTTGAACGAGGAACTTGAATAGGGAATACATTTGTCTCGAGCCAAGTTCGATAGGTTAGCCTACTGTTAGCGCGGAAAGGTAAAATATTGAAATAGAACGTTTATTGTTTTCGTGAGTCAAAGCATTAGATCT
>JAUELE010194854.1:0-11290 GCA_031471655.1 Diodora aspera
TATAAGATCAGTTGGAGACTTGGAGAGCCTGGGTATGCTTGTACAGGTCATCGTTTTCATGTGGAGTTTGCAATAATTTCTTGCTTCTATTTAGCAGAGCATATACCAACATGCTTGTTACAAGCACGGTGCATTAAGCAAACAGTCGATCCCCTTTAAGGTGTATCACCGGTGCAGCAACGTGATGCAGCTTTCTTCATGCTCTATGTCAGTTCACTACTGATAAACGTACATTGAGCCATAACTGAACACACCCATCCTGAACGTGCAACTGTTAACAGAGGGATGACTGATTATATAGGACTGTTCATTGTATTCTGACTTGTGCGCTTCTTGTCCTATTGTATTAATAATAATAGTGCATTCATTCCAGGGTGCGGGGTGGCGCAGTGGCTAGCGCGTCGATCCAGCAATATGCCAACCGTTGCTAGTTCTGGTTCGAATCCCGTCCCACCAGGGCAACTCTCTTTCAGCTTAGAGATTGGAGCCTGCCGTGGTAATATGACTGCAAAATTGCTGGAAACAACTTTAAGCACAAATCGCTCACTCAGTTATCTCCTTCAAGTTATAACTCATGCGGTAGATTGACCACAGCGCAGTTGAACGTTTAGCCACGGGTTTCAGGAATTGCACGTTCCTGCACCATATCAACCTCCCAAAATTAAATGAACTCGTCTCAGCCCGCCATTTTGCCCAACAATCAACATTACTACTGCTCAGTTTCAACTTGTTTGGTTTGAATCGTTCTATGAACACTGCATACGACACCTTAGCTTTGTGTACAAGTTATATTGACGACATATACGTTTTATACCGTCGTGCTGAATATTCATAATATGATCCTTAAAGCTTGGATCATCATCATCTTCACGGTTCCCTAAAAATCATCTTCGCATGCTGAAAACCCATCCCAACACATACTATTCACTGTGCATTAATAAATACTGTTGAAGAAGACACATGTAAATACATGTAAATCAATTTCCTTTATTTCCAACGTGTGTACAGAAAATACATGCTAGAACATGCTTGACGCGGTTCAAACTTACATACGAATTAAGTACATAATTATGTCTGCATTTGCAGTATCCTCAATGGTAACATCAGATGCATTTGTTATCCATGACTATGATTGTCTTGTCATTGTGTTACTAATGTACACTTATTACATTTAATGGTAAGGCTGCAACTGGTCGGCGTTAGTCCTGGGGTTCTGCTAAAGTTCTGTTTCTGTCAAGGGGTATCCAATAATGCTGTGACATTGGCACTCTCCTGGTGGTCATGTTCTTCTTCGTCACTGTTGCCGGCATCTCCACTCGTGTTGTCAGGCCTCCTATTCGAGTCAGTATCTTCATGGCCTACAGATGTCGCATTGTCTCTGGATTCGCTTGGGAATTTCGGAAGTTCTGCAGGTGGTGTTTCAGGGGCAGACTGATTTGATCCAGGAATTTGGGAAATAGCCGGACACGGTTCTTGGCTGCAGAGCTCTCCGTTGGCGGTAGGACCAACACAGTCAGTTCCATTACAAGTACGGTATCTGATTCTGACTCCAAATCCACAGGACTTTGAACATTCACCCCATTCACCCCAGGGATTCCACGAATCTAGAATCATAAAATTTCAAATATAATACACATGTTGACTTAATATCATCACATTATGTTGCTAGTATCAAATTAAATTTGAACAAAAGACTATATTTGAGGACAATAAAAATAAATATAACCAGACATCAAAAGGACGAAATGAAATCCACTCATGTGGTACAGGATACTATTTACTTTTCTGTGCTTGGTACATGAATATATACATTTTTATTTTGACTTAAATGTGGATGCGTGCTCCCGAACGCTGTAATAGGTCTGGTGCTATCTGTGTGAAATAAATTACATAAACTGTAAATCATACATTGTAAAGGCGTATGCCTAATTAAATAACGCTGTATTTCGTCATTGCCCGCAGATGCAGACGTGGACATGTCTTCGACTTTCATATAGCCAGCCTCATTCCGAACCTTTCTCTGAGATTTTATCGAATAATGTTCCGTAGATTTCCGAATGCGTTTGGAATATGAGCCGAATGCATTTATTAGCAAGTATAACGTTTCGATGGTTACGAATATTGTTGAGGTTCTGTCGGAAAGTTCGGAATGCATTTTTTCCTATTTACTGGAGCGGGGGTCCAAAAATAAATGAGACTTTTCAAGAGGCTGTGAAACGACAAACATATGTTATGTCTATTTTATATTATTGATGGTATATATATTTTTGTGCATATTTATCGTTCCATAAGTGAAAGAAACCGCTGCGTTTGATCACGTATGCAAATTTAACAGAAAAAAGTCGAGGTAGCTGATGGAATTTTATTTAGTTCAAGTATAGCAAATCCATAACAACTTCTTGTTTTATCCGGATTTCCCCCAAGAAACTGGATGTTGTGTAAGTGGGAAGATGTAAATCTACGCAGTTTTATCTGTTGACCATGTTGTCCAACGGTATACAACAAACAAAGAACGCTGTCTCGTGGGTCGTTGCTTCTTTTAGTAGTCTTTCGACAGTACGTTTGTTAAAGGCACTTAATGATTACTTGAAGTGCTTTTGAGGAGTTGTATTCCAATGAGACTATTCAACAAACACGAACTGAGTACATGGCTTTGGGAAACTGTGTCTAGGCTTGTTTCAATACGCCAGACACTTTGAAAGTATTCAGGAAGTTGGGTGAGATGTAGATGGCACTTAATGCATATTTATACTCATGATCTCATGCACATATTAGAGTACCAGGATAGTGTTTACTGCATCCTTTTATTCACTTAAATTAGTTCATTGTATGAAACGTTTACATGCAGACAACGGGCTAGCGTGCGTCTCTCTATATGTCAAATGAAATGTTGTATAGTGGGGTTTAGTTCACTTAAACATGTTTACTAGTAAGGCATGTTTGAACCGTCTAGGTAGGGTCCAATAGACCGACAACCTATTAGTCCGATTTCTCATTGGTCTAAAGACCCTAATATTCATCCTCGGTGAAACAATTCAGCTGACACGTGACACACAGCATAGGCTACTTTTCGTCGCTGCTATATACAAAACATAACAGAGATTATATCCTAGAGTGTCATTGAGAAGTCGAAGGATTAATAATAATAATAATAATAATAATAATAACATTTTATTATCCATGTATTTACAGGAAATTATTTTTTCACCCTTACGGTGGGTTGTCGCCGCAATGCAGCGCCAATACCCTTTTTTAACTGGACCGACTGGGACAAGTGGAGTTAGGTACCTTGTCCAAGGTTGCAACACGGAGCGCCGACAGATCGAGGATCGAACCGGTGGCGTAACCATCGTCGGATCACGAGTCACGAGCAGATGTGCCAAGCAAGTTATTTTTTTTAAATGGCCTAATTATAATTACCCGAAGTTGTGTTGCATCCAGTTCCTGTGCAGTTATCTACAGCATCAATGTTGCAGTTGTTAGAGCATATTTGCCGCTGGTACCGTCTTCCAGGACATCTGTTGTCTCGGCACTTCCGGTATCGAAATCGCAACCCTTCGCCACATGTCTTACTGCATGAGGTCCAGTCGCCCCAGACACTCCACACACCCCATTCTAAGTCTGAAATATAAATAACCATCTTATATACTGGTAGAAATAAATAAGGGAACGAAGGTACATACCAGACATTACGTTTTACTTACAATTCATTTTGAACGTTTCGCACATATTTACTGAAGATCATAAGAAAGCATACCCAAACGACTTTCTTTTGGCATTGACAATTTACCCCCGATACTGTTTGACAACGGTTTTGTTGAAGGTACATATCAGAAAATATGTTTTACTTACAATGCTTTTTGAGCGTCTCGCACATATATACTGACAATCATAAGAAAGTATACAGAAACTATATGTTTTCATAAAAAAATTACCCTTATACTATTTGAGAACGATCTCATTGACATTTAATTGTGACGATTGTGGCTATCAGTTTTGGCATCGCGGTAAATGCTCATACATGTATATTTCAAGTAAAACGTTTGCATCACCTTGAGTTTTTGCCTTTCTTATCATTCTGAAAACTAATCGGTATACTTTCTTTGGCAGGTAGCGGCGTATGCAAATGTAATTGAACAAGAAACAATGAATAATTGATTTGTTTACCTGATTCACAAGGCTCAAGCAAGCAAGGCCGCGTTTCGGACAACGTTTCAGAACATCTTCCAGAAACACAAGTTCTGCTTCTGTTGGCGCTTCCCTGGCCACATGAGGCTGTGCACGAGCTCCACGCCGACCACGGGGAGAGTCTGCCAACAGTTTCAAGTGTTGCTGCAAGTAAATATACATTCAATGTAGGAGAACAGAAATGGACCAATCAGCTGTTTCACGAAAAATAACCGGTATTTCTAATTCTACCACATACATCTACATGTACTTACGAAATACATTCTGAAATATTTTTTAAATTTTTTTTCCACGAAAATTAATTCACATTCTTTCACATGCATGTACTTATTAAATATATTCGTAAATATTGTTTCGATTTCTCATGCGAATTAATTCACTTTCTAATATTTATTAATTCAGTGGATCAGTAATTAATAAAACAAAATATGGATTAAATTGTTATTCAATCATTCTATCATTTCAATTATTATTATCCAAAAATGCAAAGAAAAAATGAAAATAGTAAAGTAGATGACAAAAACATGTCCAAGTGAGTTTAATGCTCGATATTGGCAACATGAACATTTCTTTTGTTCCACCGGCGGACGATATACAGTATGCTCCAAATTTACTTACAATTAATACAACACGTTCTGTCCCTGCACAGTGATCCAAACGGACTTGTTACGTTACTTTCGTCATCAAAGCATCTCTCTCTACAAGAGCCTCTGTGAAGCTGAGCACATACTAAATGCATAGAAAACAAACTATGTTGTGGGTTTATTACATACACTCATTAGAATAGGTATAATATGGTATTTTTGAAGCTAAGATTTTCGCAGCAGTTAGGTGTAATTTCCATAATGATAACACACCATGCTTGATTATTGATATTTTATATAGCAAAATGCTGAAAACAAAACATACTACAATAGGTACTTTCAAAGTGACTAGAAATGTGAAAAAAACAGGTAAATGTATCATGGTTATAGAAAGCAACGAAGAAACGTAAGCTTCGTATCATGCAACTCAACATTTCCTCTGTTCTTTTTACAAGGTAAATATTTATCAGTAAAACTCAGTTACTTATTTTCCCTTATTGTGACTTTGGACAATTGTATATGTATGTCATTACACCCACCCTTCAATAGTTGGGCTCAGTATCTTTATAAGGACATTCGCGCTTTATTAATTATAGAAATAACATCATCATGCAGAAACTTTCTATTTTTTAGATCAGAGGTTTTGAACTTTTTTGTTTACCTCTGAGGGCCTGAACGCATATTAATGTTTGGACGGAGGGCCAAATATGCTATAAAATTTGAAATATGGGAGATAAAGTAATTATAAATGTTTCCCAATATTTGTTCGCTGAGCGGTCAAAGTCATTTCGAAGCCCGGATCTTGACCACTGTTGGTTACCCACCCTTGTTTTAAACTCTGAGTTTAGGGAACAGATCGCTGCTCATTACACCATAATAATTTATGTATATTACATGTGATCATCTGTGAAGCCGAATGCGATCACAACACTTCAGTAAAACACATCTCTGTTAAAATACATACATGTATATGCAAATAACAAACTTTTTTCAAGCATATTCCTGAACATCGGACTGTTTGATTTCTGAATGTCTCTTTATATCATCGTTTGTTCAAGGCGTACTGCCAGAGCAAATATTTAAAGTGACAAAAAATCTCATTTCATTAAAAATACCACCTCATTTGTTCAGATCCAGCGCAGATTGAATCACATAAAAAGTGCACATTTTGACATAAGGATACTTTGCATATTTTACCACGCACTGATGGAAAGAAAAAAAGGAACGGGCAATGGAAATATCATCTCAAAGCGTTCTATGATGATGTCAAGAGGTCATCTGGTGACATGTATGACACACCAGATTCAAGTGTTTCATGGCTGATTGAAATGATATTTTCTGCGAAATGTAACACGTAATACATCCTATGTACCTCCGTTCCCATATTTGTCTTCATCAGGGCCTAAGGCCTGTTTCAGCAAAACGATCTGAGTTTAAATCAATCTTAGCGACTCGGTTAATATCAAAACCAACGTGACAAACATTTGTACATATTTCTCAAAACAATCTTGGAGTGGCTTAAGTACATTGTGTACGTTTTCAAGTTGTTTTATCAACTGGAATGATGGTTACAAGTTGGTGTTAAAAGTTGATCTTAAGAGTTTACTATCAACTTAGCGCTAAGATTGCTTTGTGAAACAGGACCCTGTTCAGTATCTCGTTTGCGTTTGTTTGTCTGTGAAACGTTGTTTTGTTCTTACTCGTCAACAACAAAAACGAACTTCTTTGGTTAACTTTCTCGTTTTCGTACGCTTGCTAAACCTCTATTTTAACACGAATTAACAAGAAACATTACTGCGTTAATTCGGAATATTACATGTATCTCCTTATAACTGGATAACATCACGTTACTATTTCGTGTCTCTTTTTTCGTACGGAACATATTTCTGACTGACTGACTGACTGATGGCACTCCAGTATGTTTGGGACTGGGAGCCTGAGTTTAACGTGCGCCGCCAGGTGAAGCTGATTAGGACACACATCTGTGTTTAGACCTCATAATAACGTCAAATAAAAGCAGTACTCACACGTGTGCTGTATGTATTGTGACTGCACATCTGGTAGAATATAAACAGTCAGTGTTATTGCCACGGCAACAGCGCTTGATGATGACATGTTTACAAAATGAGCCAATTGTGTTGTCTCCTTCTTTTATTCTAGACAAAACATTGTTGAGTCGTTTCCGCATAGACGTGAGAATCGCATACGCCCTGAGACGTATGGCAATGACACGAGTAAAATCACAGTGTGCCGATTCCTTTGTGACTTACCACATACTAAGGTCACGTACATTTGAATGGAAAGTGGGGAAAATAGGTAATTGTGTGTAAAAATACGATAGTAATGGGACTACTTAAATAGATGAAGTTAAAGAAGCTCTTGATGCTGATCGTGATGTTTTTCGGAGAAAAAATGTTGTCCAAATGGTTAAAAGTGTGTATACCTGCGTGATGAAATAACTGTTGGTTGTTTAGTCTTCAGTGCGAATAGATAACAAAAAAATATAATATTTTTTTTTAAAATTAGCTTGACTTAAAGAGTAAGGTGGATTTTTCTAAAAACAAAAAGTGTTCTTATAAAAAAAAACGTCGGATCTTCATCAGATCCTTTGCTCTCATTTGTGACGAAGGCATGTTGTAGATATCTGCAGATGAGGACTTCTAGTAAGGTGAGCCATAATATTAAGAGATTCTGAATCCAATGTTGCGTCAGTTTTCATTCTTGGTGGTACGAATTCGACATAACGCCCTTTGACAATAAATCTGTGGGAGCATTGTACTAAAGCATGCATCTTGATTACACACCATTAAGTGTACGGATTACACTTTTGTGTTGATATGTTACATGTACCCTTCACATCGCACATAAAATGCACTTCTTATATTGTTTTTATCTTATTAACTACACCTTCCTACTTCGCTCCTCAAATAATCTTCAATCGTCGATTAGTATTCATATCAGAGGCATTTAAAGATGAGATATTTCCACACACCCAATTTTACATTTGAAAGTATTATTAGAAAACGACTAAATTGGAATATGTTTGTAACACCTATTCTACATTTATTTGTAAATCAAAACGTGTTTTTTTACAATTCTAGTTCCATTTGCAGTTTACTTGAAATTTGAGAAATACATTCATCTCACTCACGACGCCACTGTACGAATAACATCAGATGAAATCAAACGTGTGTAATCCGTATAAAGCTCCTGGTGTAATCCGTACACTAAGTAAAACAGTCCATATAAGTGTGATTTATTAGGAACACTATTAACACAGCAACCTACCAGCTATTCGTACAGTAAGGGGTATGTAATCAAATTCTGCAGTACAGCGATCCCACATCGTAAATCTGGAATCTGTTTTAAAGCAACAGACTAAAGGTGAGCATAGACATCTATACTGACGTCCAAAAGAAAGCATACTAAGATTTTGAGAGACTACTGAATAAATTAACAAATGCGTTGGATATACAAGAAATATCCCTTCAAGACTTGGACGGTTTATCAACGAGATGATGTCAATCAAATTACACTCACCGAACTCCATGCATTCTTTTGATCAATATTGCATAAAGACGTAAAGGAAAATAATTGAAATCATTTGGTATACTTTCTTTTGGACGTCAGTATACATTTTCGTTACTGCACACAGTGCCCAATGTTCTACTTTTTTCTCTCCAGCATCTCGGGTTTATGTTTTTCATTATCGAGGAATTAAATTCTGCTGATATTGAAGCTGAGGTAATAAACGACACGGTTGTAATGATTTTGACAATTTTGAGAATTTGATGCAGTCAAATAAAAGTTTTAAAAGAATTCACTTTTACTGATTTCTTTTAGTCTTGAATTGGGCACTTACTACTTAATATGCAGTGTGCACCAATTTTGAATAAATATATAACGATATTCGGTGACACTGTAATTGATATGTACAGGACAGGGGATGTCATCCTTGGATACGTGTGCGCCACGGTGTTCCTTTCAAAGATTATCTGCCGATACAAGTTCAAACATTCAAAACACAAGATATTCGCTTCAGCTGAAAATATCTGTCACGCTGGCGTTTTATTTCAACAAAAAGTCTTGAAAACACAGTTGCCCAAAACAGTAGCGACATTCCTGATACGTTTAAAACATTTACCGAGAACAAATTTCATTTTTTTAATACACGTATGTACATTGGACAATGACACTAACAATGTATTAATTGTTCAAATCGTGAAAGGTCAGATTCATTATTTTTTTCGTGTGCTAAATTTTATCCAGTGCATTGACACATTATTTTAAATATTAAATAAAGCAGTTTGTCAGAGGGGTCAATGTGGATGACGTCACTGAGATGCATCATGGTTAGAACGCCAAACGAGGACAGAATCCGGCGATGCAGTTGTCGATCCAGTTCTTGTAGTGGGCAACTTCAGTAATAAAGACAGGAGATTCTCTCAGATCCTCGGAATTGCTGAGAAGGCAAGCGCTTGTGCTGATAATCCCCCTCAACCACCATCGCGCGTTCTTTTTACACACTACTATGCCACCCCAGTCGTACTGAAAAACATTTATAAAATGAAATTTAGATACCATTAAAATGCTACTACACTTCATAATTATATTCGTCACATTCATGGCACTGACACAGTCGCAGACATACAATACAATTGCAATTGAAGACACTACATCTTGTACGTAGTTTGGAGCATTAAGCATTTGGCCAAAGACATGTTCAGGAGGCGGCGTCGGGCGTGGAATGTACACACCATTTTTGACCAATTGGACATTCTGAATTGTTAACGTCTTGTGGCGCGCGCTCGACACACGCGGCTCCCTGAACACGCCTCTGAAGTTATCACATTTGGGGGGAATCTCTTCTTTCTCAGGGGGTGGGGAGGGATTTTAGAATATCGGAGGTGTGTGCGGGGAGGGGGTGACATCTGGTCCACAAATGATATCCATAATACACTGCCGGGCAAACGAAACGACACCAAGATTTTGAGAGACTACTGAAAAAATCCACAATTACGTTGGGTATGCAAGACATATCCCTTCGAGGTTAGGACGTTTTGTCAACGACATGATGTCAATCAAATCACACTCGTTGAAATCCAAGCATCCTTTTGATCAGCTATGACATAAAGACGTAAGAGTAAATAACCGAAATCATTTGGTATCGTTTCTTTTGCCCGGCAGTATATTTTTAATGCCATGAATGAGTCACACAATCGCTGAAAGGGGAAATGCCATTCTCAAACGTAGTAAAAAAGAATGCATGGGGGAAAAGAACCACTGCACTAGACATGTACAGAACTTACAAATGACCTTTTGGATTAATTCTGTAACTTAAAAGCATGTAAAATTGAGTCTGGAGTAATGAGCATTACCAAATACTAATGGCTGAGCAAATGTATGCATGATATGTGTTTTGGTTTACGCCATATCTATTCATAAACTACTCCAAAGAAGTTAAGGATCACACCTGGTACTAGCATAAACTGATATACTGGATTTGTGGTTTGAAGATTTACAAGAACTTGCCATATGAACATAATTTCAGAAAGGGCCTTTTCATGCAATATTTTTACTACTGACAATTTACCATTTACCTTAAAGGTCGAGTAAAAACTTAATGTTTAAAATATTTCACGTGAAATGTCGCTCAAACTCTTAAATTCAGGATGTATCGGCAAATGTGCCATTTGCATGTTATACATAATTCTCACTTTAAATCTGCACACATTGGCATGTAACCTGTGCCTCAACATGTTATGTGGAGTTTGAACACGATGCTTCTTGTAAATGTAATAGTATTGTCTCTTGACCCTAAACTTATTTTAAGTAGTATATTAAATAGATAGCAAGAACGGGTCTGTCTGCCGCTCGGTTACACCCATGTTGTTTGTTACTACACATTTAAGGTTGTGCTTTTTTAAATTAGAGAATATCGTCCTTTGTTGAACATTACACCATTCACGGGTTGTCGACCAGAAGGCGTCTAGTGGAGTGTGAATCACAAGGGATGGTGTTGCAGCGTAATCATAATTTATTGAAATAAACCACCCATTTGATTTTAAGTGGTAAGGGCTGGCAATTTTAAATATAAATAGTTTGCAGACAATTTTCGAGAAATAAATAGACTTCATGAATCAAGTGTACAATTAATAGATTACAGGTATGCATACATTTTTCAATATTTTTCAGTAAACAACCATAAAATGTATCATGCAATTATTTTGGCTCCCAACATTCCATTTAGCGTTTAACTCCTCCTTTAACTTCGGCGGGCATGGTTGGGGCATCGGCCCAGCAATCAGCCAGCCTTGGCTGTTGTGGTTCGAGTCCCGCCCGGGCACCTCTCTTTTAACCAGGAGAAACAGGAGCCCCGACACCGACGTGGTGTTGGTTGTGATAGAGTTAAAAGATTGGCGAAACCACGTAAAACCCCAAATTACTCACTTACTCCTTTAACTTTATTCATATCATTCTAGGTACAGGTAAAAAAAAAGAGTTTTTTTAAGAGACAA
>JAUELE010194953.1:0-13442 GCA_031471655.1 Diodora aspera
GTAAAACCAACCAAATCCGAAAAACGCTGCAAATTAATTGTTGGAGTATTTTAACACTATGAATGACTTGCCCCAGCAAAACCAATTTGTGAGTTCCCTCACATCCCTGAACAGTTTTGCTGGTCGATGTATTGATGGTGTCTAATGATCCATGCCTCAAATTTATCTGATTAAAACCAGGGGTGGCGCCTGGAATTCACCGACGGGGAGGAAGGGGGCTGAGATCCCCGACGGAGGGACTGAAATCCCCGACAAGCGGGCCTGAAGACTATCAATTGCTAAGTCAAATACCCAAATGTTCAAATTACAATAAAATACATTTTCTCCGAAATGTTCCCCGACGAATTTCTATATTTCCCTTGCGCGTCTCCTGATTAAACCTGTGTTTTTCTACTTGCAGCTTTCTTGGAGTTTTTAGTTTCGGTTTGGTTTTGGGTAGTTTTCCCCCAGTCACATAAAACCGGCATTGGTGTTTGGGTGGTCTGATCGTTCTTGAAACCACCATTGGCTTGGATGGTTTCAATGAAGCCTTGGTTGGTTATGAGTGATTCTTGACGACCCACGAACCACAATATGAGTCTTTTAGATGCCCCAAAAGCAATGCAGTACTCATCTATGTCTTATAGATCTTGCTCAGCCCCAAGTATGATATAATTCTGTGTGCACGCTTACAAAGTTGTGACAACACCAGATAAAATTTATAAGGTTTTATTGCTTCTCTCACAGAAGACACCATTGTCAGTCCATGTCTTTGATAACATTTGTTGTCATTGTTTGGGTTACGTCTTCTTCTTCATGACGCAATGAAGTTACACAGTTGGATAGCTGGCCTGAGTAGCGATGCCACACATATTGTTCATATTTCTGGCCATCATGATGTAGCCGTCCATTCCCCAGCTGGTTCCCCAACTGCAAGAAAATCGAAGAGAATGAAACAGTCTTGGGCAGGTGGTTTTCCTCGTAATTTGCGTCAGTCCACCCAGCTGACATTGGGAACCAGGACGGAGAGAATGTAAAGTGTTGTTAACATTAAACAGGCAGTTTTGGTTGTGGGCTCTATTCCCTGGGATGCTGAGAAAGGTGGTTGAATATTGTTCCAATAATCAGGTAAAAGGTCGAGTAAAATAATTAACTGGGATTAAACATACTTTAGTAAGGTATGAAGTAAAATACCAGTATGCTGGTATAATGTTCTTGTGCAAGCCAGAATAGAGGGTGCCAGACTAAAGGGACAAATGAGGTCTCTATGAGATCGACCCTACGCCACAAATACACTGAATTGCCAGACTAAAGGGACAAATGAGGCCTCTATGAGATCAACCCTACGCCTAAAATACACCTAATTGCCAGACTAAAGGGACAAATGAGGTCTTAAAGGGACAAATGGGGTCTCTATGAGATCAACCCTACGCCTAAGATACACTGAATTGCCTGACTAAAGGGACAAATGGGGTCTCTATGAGATCAACCATACGCCTAAAATACACTGAAATGTCGGACTAATGGTATCCCTATGAGATCTTATTAAACGTCATACCTGTTCTTAACAAGCCAGTAATCTTGTTGCATCTTGGTGCCGTAACCAACAGCCAATACACCGTGATCAAGCTGAGTCTGACTGCATTCGGGGTCACTGAAACATTCAAAATATACAACAGCTGTAATATTGCTCACCATACATTTGTTCAATGACTTTTGATGTAAATATGGAAATACTTTACGTAAGCGACTTGTCTTCATTATCAAACTGTGTTATCTATAAACATAGGCATACAAACCAGGGGGGCAGTTGCCGGCAAAATTGCTGAGCATTCGGACAACAATGCCCCAAGATTCGGGCACAACAGAGTGTCAACGACTTTTTTTTTTTGCTTCTCGGTTCTACTAGATGGTCATGTTTTTAGCAAGAAGGTCACTGCCCCCCAACTCCGAGGGTGCCATTACGCCTATGTCTATAAACATGGCACATGTTGCAGTCTTATCCGGTATGATAATGCTTATGGTTTCAGAAGATGGTACCTGTATACTCCATCCTTGTACAATTGGAAGGATGGCCGGCTGGCGTCAATGGCAACGGAGATAGGTCCAACCATAGCAACTGCGTTCTGCAGAGCCATCTCATCCATACGTGTGATGTCAACATATCCAATGTCGGTGGCTCCAACATTAGCTCTCACGAAATTGCATGAGCCATCCTATAACAAAGCATATTACCATTTACTGTTTTGTCAGAATGTTCAGTATCTTTTGTAATTCTGGTTATAATTTTCAGGTTTGAAGAGGTGTAATTCAGGTAAACGCTCACTCGGAAACTACATGTTACGTTCCTGAACCATGAACATAAAAGGGATATTACAGTGGGGGAACACTTGAATTTCTCCAGGCCAAACAGTTAATTACCATGGCTGTATATGGGTAGCTCATTTCGGTGTCAACACCATCATTGATCTTGATGTACTCGAAGGCCTGGTCCATCAAACCTCCCTCACAACCCATGTTACCTGGGAAAAGAATGAAAGTTGTTGTCAAAGTAAAGAAATGAAAATTGATTAAGTAATATGCAAGACTATTTGTAAAGTATTGTTCGTAAAGTATTTGATATTCTTTTTACCTTGGGTCTGATGCGTAGATAAACAAGAAGATCCGTAGAATAAATTTGCTGAACTAAATAAAATAAGATCAGAAAAAACACATCTTTGCTGATGCATATTAGAGAGTTTGATCTCAATCTAGTTAATTGTATTCCAAAATGACACTACAGATTACATTTTTTATTCATGCCGATTCACGAAAAACCTGTACTAAACGTTTCCAAATAAAACGTTTAAACAAACAGTGATCACATATCACTAAGATCCGAAACGATGATGGAGAATATATTGTTGAAAAAGCTTAAAGGAATAAGTAAGCTTGCCAAGGTGGACATACCTTCTGGTCTGGAGCAGTCAACAAGGTTCTGTTCAGACAGAGACACCAGGTTTCTAGTTTTGTTGAAGTGTTGTCCTTCCAGGGAACCTGTTGCAGAGAAGGCCCAGCACGAACCGCATTGCATCTGACGGGGAAGTAGAATCATAGTGCGTTATAAAGATCATTCTGTACCAATACATTCACGCAAATAAAAGGAATGACTCCATTAAAATATTGAAACTTCATTGTCGCATGTAAACACTGGTTAGGATGGATGCAGAAGTTAGTTTTAACAAATAACATTTCCTTCAGCAAAAGAAAAACATAGTAAATATACTCATGCTAATTATAACGTCATCCCATATAGTAGAACATAAGTATTTGGAGAAGTAATGAAATACAAACAATAGTTACTTAGATGCACCAAACAATTTAATGAATCAAAGAATCAGGTACAGCTCTAATCTACAGGATTTAAGTTTCACCATGATATTATGGTCGTAAAAATGAACAATATAAAACTCCATATAGGGAGTGACAATGATAACTAGCATCAGTACACACTTCTTCATTCGGAAATAAAAATCACATTCTCTGTTACCTGGTTCTTAATAGGTGTGACGAAACCCTTTGATCTCCAGTCTACTGTTTGGGGCAGATCCTGTACATTGTTATTTCTGTGAAGAATGGACGACTGACGACGGAATCTGTCCATACGGTAACCATTCATGAAGTTGACGAACTCGCCATTGGTCTGCCAAACATTTATACAACCATTAAAATCAATCTGAAATGTCTCCGAACATCTGGCGTCATATGCGTTTGTATACGACACATTTTCACTTAAATGTGGTTTGTGGAAGAAGGATCGATGCGATAAGAGATTGAAGAAACAAATTTTCCTTTGGACAAAGGTCTTTCAACACATCAGTTGTTTGCCTATGGTTTTAGTCCTATATATCGCATAGAGGTGGGCGCTTGGTCGCATTTGAGAGTTGTTGATTTCCTGGAAGATATTGTTAGATATTGAAGCTGGAAACATTGTTAATTAAAATATCATCTCAAGAGTTCCACATCGATGTCAAGGGGTCATCCAAAGATATAAGACACACCAGATACTGACAGTTATTGCGTTTCATGGTTGGGTAAAATATGCGCGAGGTTCAGAATACATTGGAAGTAAAACACATATGTACTGATATGTCGATGTTTTCTTTTTTTAAATTCAGCTGAACTGCGTTATGGTTTTAAAATGACAAATTTCTACAGCTAACATACTTGATAACACACCACGTCAACTGACAAACTTCGATTTTAAGGTCTGTAGGAGAGGAAGTACAATACAAGTAACAGAACAGTAGGTCTCCCGAGAATCGCCGACTAACCAGCTTCCTAAATTCACTTTAACTGAACAGTGTGATGATGATAATAATAATTATAATGGTTGGTCTTATATAGCTTGCTTAAAACGCTCGGCATTATTACCCTGGTGTAACCCAAGCAGCCTCTAGGCACTAGAAGGTTAAGAACTCTCCTGGCGGAGGACCAGTACCCAGTTTCAGCTGGGTCGACTGAGGTAGTTACGAGTAAAGTCACTTGCCCAAAGTGACACCACTGACACGGTGACGTAACTGTCATGTCAATGTCTCATTGTGAGGCAGGTCGAACCCTTGAGGGCCTGACAGCTTCAGCGGCTCGAGCGGTCACCCCTCCAGACACCACTCGACGTTGGTTAACTTCTCAAGCGAGCGACCAGCGTGTGTTGCCTGAGACCAACTCAGATGGATTTTAATGAATATATTTGTGTAGCTAGGACACTTTATAACTCACCCAGTCAGCATATTCGTTGGCTCCGAGCCTGTATGTCTGTTTTCCTGCATAGTATTCAGTATTGTGCTTATGGATGAGAGTCAGATGGTATTCGTAGATTGCACGTCTGTATGTAAAACAGGAATGGAATACTTCTATAGTACCTCTTAACGCCTGCTTGCCTAACTAAGCTGGCATATTGTTTCCATAGGGTGATAAGTATGTTTCATGATAGTTTCAGCATTATGAACAAAAGATAAATTTTCACTTAAAAACTAATAAATGTATACAAACAATTCTTATACAAAGGTTTTGTTTTTTTTGCAAAGACACAATACACATTTCACGCTTGCTGGTGATTGTTGCTTGGTAAGCCAGATAACAGATAAACTCGCTTTGCTATTTAACATATGGCGTTTGGACAACACATAAGTATAATAGTCGAGTGTAAGCCAGAGACTTACTAAATCTCTTTTAAAAGGAGATTTATATAAATGTTGGAGCCAGCTTACCGCATTGCATCTTCGTATGGATTGTACATTTTTTGGTGTGTCAGTTTGAAGTCATCCCAATGCATGACTTCGTCAAATGGCACGCAAATAGCGACCAGGGCCAGAGAAGCGAATACAGCAATGCGCAGCATCTGAACAAATGAACATGATTTTCAGTAAAAACATTGGATCAACAAATACAAAATTTCGTATAGAGAATAATTCAAACAAACAAGCAGATGAGCGTTCGACCAGTTACACTACGTAACTCCTTTTTCGGCTGAACATAGGTACAGCATTCAATATAATATTGGTTTTGGTTCAGATTTTTCAATATGCTTACTATCACTGACTTGTCAACTCTTACATTTTGATCATCAGTACGCATTGGTTTAGTCAAAACTATTTAGTTGAACATTGGTTAATTTTCACGAATAAAACTCTTAGAAAAGCTTGACAATAAAACGGAAGTCGTCAAGAATCAATTTCGTGACTCCACTTCAACACATTTCAACACGAGGTCGAGAAATGTCAGCACTTCGGCTATTGGTCTCTTGGCCCCGGGTTAACATACAATCTCACTTCTGTCTTTGGGGGAGGGGGATGATAGGTCTGTTTCAACAAAATTTACATACCTTGCAGCCTTCACGTTAATGATGGATGTGGGGTCTAACAGAGTATTACGCTGGGTCTTATAGGTTGAAAGGCATCTCATGATCTGTGATCCATGATCCTCATATGACCCTGATCCCCTGACCCACGTGGTCAAGATGATAAACTCTATACGTTTCAGGTGTGCATCATGTGTGTGTATCATATTTCCCACCTGAGAAAGGTAAGTCAAATTAATCAGAAAGCTAATGAGCTGATTTTACCAAAGATACAGTATGCATGTCATTCAAGCCGAACATTCATTTAATTCACCGTTTTAGTTGAACTAGTTCGATCTACGAAGTGTTCTTGCACTCGCCGGCAAGCCATGGTGATTCATTTGGGAATGTACATGTATGTAAGAAATGTATGCTGACCCAGTCTTTGGGAAGTTACATATTGTCATCAAATAAAAGATTTCTTGAAATGTATTCATGCTAATTATCATTGTCACCCCTTATATGGAGTTATATGCTGTCATGGTCACAGTTTATGGCAATAATGGCATAGTGAAACTTCCTGGATTTTTTATCATGCTGATTAAACTTGTTCCTGAAATTGTTCTTCTTTGATTTGCTGAATCTTTCGGTACATCTAAGCAACTATTGTCTGTATTTCAAACTTCCTCAACTGCTTATGACCTAGTATATGGGTGTGACAATAATAATTAGCATGAGTATATATAAGTGCGAGGTTCGTCTATTCAGTCATTGTATGATGTGTACTTAGTCTTCAAGTGGATGTGATCAACAATCAGGAAGGAACAAGTTACAGAGTTTGACCCATATTACATTGGCACTGGCCTTTGATCAAGATTTGTTAAAGACTGTTGAACTGCTTGAAATATTAGTCAAAGCTGAAGTAGATTAATATTCGTGGGACTATATACCTTTGCCAGCTAAGCCGTAGAGAGATCCAAGTGCCTAATCGAGTAAGACGAGATTAAGGTGTTTTATGCCTTATAGCAAGGTTTTGAAAAGGTCAACTGACGCACCTGTAATCGTTGTTGTCAGCTGTTGCATAAAGTTGCAAGATTATTATCTTCATATTTTTGTGATCTTTATCATTTTATAATCTTCATATTTTTTTGCGGTTTTGACTTCTAAAAACCTGCACATTGTAGTTAATTCCCCTAGTAGCGTCGATAATTATTTGTTGAGGACCGTTGATCTTACAAAACCAAGTTCGTCTCGCACATGTATTCGTCTCGTACATGTACATGTACAACTACCAACTGAAACATTTTTATTCATAATTTTATTCAAGACTTGTTAACAGCTCCTAGTCACATATCTTTTGCCCCAATTTTCAAGAAATAAATAAATAAATAAATAAATAAATAAATAAATGAATGGTTGTCATTAAACTTTTAATTAATAATAAGATAAATGAGTCTTTTATACGTATAATTTGAATCTGACCGCGGACCAGTTCTAAGACAGCAGGTGTCGATGACCATTATCATAAACTTGGAGAGTATTAATCTTTGACCGCGATTATTCTGTTGTGAAAATTAGGACAAACATTCTAAATGTATGCAAATATGAAATCAAAGCTTCATATGCAATCTAAGCTTGATAAGGCTTAAACGGTTTTAAATCATTTTACAGACTAGGTCTTCTAGACTCATATTATTTATTATTTTTTTGTATTTTTAGATCCACTTCTTTTCATAGAATTATGTAGTTTGTCAACTACTACTACTACTGCTACTGGTTCTAGGTGAGAATATCTCAATGAAATGTCGCTATGGCATCGGTTTGATGAAATGGTCCAGCATATTATGAGCGGATGCCCTGCTTTGGCAGAAACCTCTGATTGTATTGGACTAAGTTTGTTTTCACTTCCGTCTCTACCATGTCTGTGGTTTTAGTTAATTCCTGGCATGACCCTGAGTAGGTTCCGCTTGTCTTGGAAAACGAATCAAAATTGTTGTTTGCCCTTCTACAGCTTGTGGACACTTAAGTGCAACAAAACAACAAACCTACCTTCTTCTCTATAAATGCAATGATTTTGTGTATGTGATTGAGTTTTCTGTCTATGTTGACAGTAATGTTGTAAAGAAGGTGCTGCTCTGTTGGGAAAATGTGCGAAAGGTTCTTGGTGGGTTCGACTAGAAAGCGCTTCCTGGGAGCCAGTCAGAGAGGGACGGGAGTACCTGAGCTGATGATGATCCCTCTAGGAGTGAGCAGGACTACCCCTCCTTTGCATCATATTTATCTTTTTAATCTGTACATAATAAAACTAATTTTATTTATTTCCAAAGGTACGTGGAAATTCTTAAGGGTTTTCACCAGAGTGCCGCGCCAATACCAGTTTCCAATAAATTATCTTGTTGAAGGGTACACAATTGATCTTAGTGAGATTGAACTCGGGACCATCATCACGGCTACCGCGCTTCCGCAACGTGAACCTGTTTCAGAGGTTATGTCTGTATAAGGTTAAGGTGCATTACTTTGCAGAAAATAATGTATTTGTAAAATCAAACGATCTATAAAAGTCCTGATCACATCGACTCATCACGTTAAACGATTGGTCACATCTTTTTTTGTTGCATTTTCACTAGTTAAGATGGTTTGTCTCAGTCAATGGCTTATGAGGCGGTGCGACAGGTAGGCCAAGCGCCCTGGGCGCCACTTGAAGGGAGCGCCATTGAGCAGTTTGAAATCTACGAACCTCTTCTCTTGCGACTCTGGCTGGTTGTCAGATCAATAACGTCACTATGCGTGTGTAGACCGCACGGGGGGACACCATCAGAGGTTGACACCCACATTACTGTCTCTAGAGTTTGGGGACGTAAGGGTGTAATTTTAAGTTGGGGCGAGTTTAAAATGTTTGGCCTTTTCAAATAATAATCAGCCTTCGTTTGGGTATCCAAGGGACTGGGTGGGGATGACGCCAGTTTTCCCACACGATGACACCAACCCTAGTGATGTCACTGTGTCAGATGTTAGTCAGGTGCGCAATTTCAAATTCAGTGCTTGTCATAAGCGCTATTATCCGGACATGTCACTGGCCCGACTAGGCAGCTGTTGTGAGCATTGCTAAATAATAATAATAACAAGAATATTAATAATATTATCATAATAATCACTACACATTTGTAAAGCGCTTGAATCCAGTTTGATAAACTGCTCAAAAGCGCTTTGAAACTACAACAATGAAGTACTGCTGTGGACACAAAGAAATAACAAATTGCATTCGAAAACTGCTTACTAAATGTCTTACTGAGGACCTGTTTGGTAGAGGTTTCTCTGTAACGATCTGGCACAAATGATTTAGACTGTAGAATAATCTTATAAAGGGCTTTAGGACTTCATAATCACTTTGTCATTATTATTATTATTATTTCAATGTGTATTGTGTTTCCATTATCGTCCTTTTAAAATGATTATCTTTTAATAATACAAACTTAAACATACATTCAAACGTCCAGTTTGTTTTGTAAAATCAATAAACGTTACTGTCGATTGCCTTGGAATTAGTTCATTTTTCAAAAGGCTTCATCGTTTATTAAACCATCGATATTTACTTGGATGCCTTTCTCAAAACAGAACTATACCGACGTTTTCAAAAGAAACGATGTAGACAACAATAATTACAACTATTTCCCAATCCATGTCTTCATCAAACATGTCCCTATCTTCGTGGAGTTTCATGTGGTATGTCAACATTAATAGTCAACATGTGTTTTGTTTTTCTTCAGTCGTCTCTGAAAGTCTTGGTATAGTTTCTTTTGGACATCAGTATGCTAGTTCCTGACGGAACAATTCCTCGGCTATTTATAATTAGTAAGTGTATAGACAATGAGATTGCAGTAGACTGACAAAGTCCATAACCTATTGAATTTTAGTCTTCTTTGTAGGTTGTTTAAGTGCTTCCATAGCCCACAATGTGGAATCGTCTAGCCTAGACATGCTTTGTAGCAGCAAGACTGATTTACGGCTCTATAACAATTCCACAGTCATGGAGAAGTGCCAGGATTACAAATCACGGCCTTTATCACGTATATACAAGCAATGACGTTTTATTGTATATTTTCATTAAAATACTTGACATGTAGTTGTATGCTGCTATTTAGGCACATACTAACGTATTAGTACATCAATATGTGTCAGTGACAGTAAAGAGAGGCATGCGCGCGTTTCGTGTGTCTGCATACTAACATAATCAATGATGACACATCAGTGTGCCGGCGTGGGCAACACAAGAACTCAGAAGTCACTGTGTTCAAATTCAAGACCTTCTTGATGTGAGGTTCTTCTCGACTGGTCGAAGATGTTAGATCATATTAGTCCTACTAGTAGTTAACAGAGCTGCCAACTTGTACGCTTTAGGCGTATTCTATACGATTGTATGTCATCAAATACGCCAATGCCGGTATGGTTTTTGAAGTGAAAGGGTTCGAATTATTATACTTTGTGACACACATTTTTTTTTATAGCAAAATACTCTTTTTCAAACACCCTGTACCCTGTTGGACAAGAACAGGTTGCAGCTCTGCACTACTGCTACTACTTTTTAGTTCAGCTTTAATCTGATGTACTGTGATAGTGAGTTGCAGTTGCCGGAAGGGTGCAGCGAAGCTTGAAGCACTCTCACCGACGGTCGTAAGGTTGTATATGGGAATATTTAAGAGCTATGAAGAGTTATACTATATTAAAAAGCAAATACAACAGGAGCTGCAAATTTTCAATTCTATCCTTCCCGCTTTGGGAAAGTCAGGGAACGATGGCTATTAAATACCTCCTGTTACGTTCGCATGAACATTCATGTGTCATATCTATTCATTTGTATCCAGACGTCTGTGGTTAAACCACGATACGAAATCGTTATTCAAAGTGCTTTGGACCCGAAGTGTTTCGAATTCAGGATTTTGTTGCGGGTTTTGGAATATTTGTATATTTGCATCTATACAAATGAGCACTTGGAGATATGACCCACGCCAAAACACTACAACCATCTACATTTCATAATACAGCTTACACATGTACACTGAAGGTAGTTTTGGATAATTGTTGTATGATTCCGAATACATGTAGATGTAGATAATGACCCTGGTGGAAATTTCCATTTGTGGGCTTCATGTCAGTACTCAAACTTGAAATTTCGAATAAACGATTCTCATCCTGTACAAGAAACTGCATTAGTAGTGTATCTTGCCTCTTCCCAGGATTCTGTATGTGCATACATCTACATGTCCGACATATTAAGATGAAAGAACATACCACAGAACACATTCTACATGACGAAGCAATCATTTCCCTGTTCTGTTCTGTTCGCGAGCATTGGCATAATTATTAGAGGAACTCAGAAAACAAACACAAAAGTATACTAAACTATATTTCTTTATTGCAGCATTCATTACAACGTTTGACAACCCAATTCTGTTGTAGTACATTTATCTTCAAAACATAAAGGACTTTACACAGTTGGGTAGCTGGCAGCAGTGGCGATGCCACACATGTTGTTCATGTTCCTCGCCATCTTGAAGAAGCCCTTCATTCCCCATGACGTTCCCCAGCTGAAAGAGATAAATTACATGACGTGAAATTGTCTGGCAAACATTTGAGGCCATGCAAAGTTAATCCTCTGGTTCGTAGGCAATTTTTTGTTTTTATAAGGCCCGGTCATATTATATTTTTATTCATTGAAGATTCACGCCGGCAGGCTATTTATTTATGTTTTTTATTTGCATATATATATATGTTGCAACACGAACTTATCACCTTACTGTCTTTGTATTTACAAAGATATGTAATGAACTGATTTGATCTGCAGTAATACATGAACATTACTTGAAATATGTAATTTCTTGTTCTAAACTGAAAAAGTACACAAGAATTATCTTCCAAACTATATGTTTGACGACACGAATATGTGAGAATTTGTTGGGGACACAGACACCTGACAACGTTATATTTGCATTTTAAAATCGACAACACGTTTCTAAAACTGGCGGGCACGGTGCCTGAGAACCAGACATCTACAACTATGACCCTAAAGCAAACAAAACATATTTTAATTGACGCACAATTTACAGTAACTTGTTAATTTAAATGGACGGAACTGCAAAGGTGCAAAAACGATATATGAGTTTGGACAGAGGTAACATACCTGTTCTTCACAAGCCAATAATCTTTGTTCATGTCTGTTCCATAGCCAATAGCTAAAACACCGTGGTCGAGCTGGGTGGAGCTGCAAGCGGGATCACTGAAACAAGCACACATAGCGTTGAAATCTTGATTTTAACATCTTCGAATGCTTACCATGCAAGGCCCTCGTTATAATTATTATCAAAGTAATAGTAAACGTAAGAGACAGCACAAAACCAAACACACGTATTGTATTGTTACGCAGGGAGCTACGTGTAAATGTTTCGAAAATATGTGAAAGACCTGCAGCGGATCCAGGATTTGTGTAATTGGCGGGGTGGGGTCATAAAATAGACCATGAAAGATATCATGTTCACGGCCGTAGATAGCTATGGGGCAGAGGGGATAGTTGCCCCCCCCCCCCTCCCCCCCAAGAATTTTTTCAATTATGATATAATAATGAAAGATGTCAGGAAATCGCTTAATTGTCTTCGTAACAGAGGGGGGACACCCCCGTCTCAAAAAGTTATCTACGGCCATGATGTTGTAGAGAGATCTGGGGCCGGTTTCTCCGGAAAAATTGCGAAATATAAACATGCAAAATTGTCCAAATTCTGCCCATTTCATGAGTTTTCATAATATTTTGGGGGTTAATTTGGTGTCAACATAGCCAAACAAATTAAAAGGTCGAGCTAACAAGGGGGGATGGATCCGGGCATGATAACGCTAAGTCTGGCCGATTACCAGGCCGACAAGCTAACCACTGATTTCTCCTGCACCCTATGAATGCGAATTAAACGTGTCGATTTCAATTTACAGATTTATAGATATTATGAACTGTACAAATTATTCTAGGGGAATGCCTGCATCATCAAAGCATTGATAGATAACTAGCTTGAAACAGAATTCGTGCTTCTTGAGCATGACTGTGTGAATTTTATCTCTCGCTTGAGAACAGTCGAGCTTTGTCAGCATGTTTCCGCTGAATGCAGTGTTACCGGAAGTATGAACTTATGCAATATTGCTGCCGTTAAGTGGCTCATTAAGCCTATTTAAGAAAACTTAAGGAGGCAAACGTATGTGTATGGGCGTTTTCGAGGAAGGTAAAAATGAAATGATTTGTTAATGAATATGATTCTTTTCATGTACTCCGATTGCAAGGCAGCTGTCGCGCATGTCTGTGCTTCACAGTCTGGATCCTCTGCGCATGCGCTAAAATTATTTATACGGGATCAGCACAAATTATTTTCATGATAAAATGTATGTCATGTTTGTCCACTGAAAGATGCCTTGATCCTTGTGAGCTTGACTCCACTGCCAACTGCGCAACTCAGTGGTCCAATTGGACATTGCTGCATGTTGCTTTTGTAGCACTGATGATTATGGGGGCGGGGCAATCGTAGCTACTCGTCTCTTTCCGTGATCCTGCAGAGGACTAGTATGCCCCTCGAGACCTGGCATGCGGGAAATTCACGCTGGGCGGAAGAAT